>MU034019.1:0-238835 GCA_011833715.1 Carcinoscorpius rotundicauda | reverse complement strand
ACATAGTATGAATTTTAGTTTTATACTTGTTTTTTGAATACATTGAGGTTTACTGGAGTGTTATGTTTTGTTATAAGTTTTTTTCCAAATCTTCGTCATATTTTCGCAGATTAAGTTAGTTAGGGAGAAATGTTTTACATAATTAAGGTATTTAAAGAGTAATGTTTTATATAATTAAGTTATTTAGAGAGTAATATTTTATATAATTAAGTTATTTATAGAGTAATGTTTTATATAATTAAGTTAGTTAGGGAGAAATGTTCTATATAATTAAGTTAGTTAGGGAGAAATGTTTTATATAATTAAGTTATTTAAAGAGTAATGTTTTATATAATTAAGTTATTTATAGAGTAATGTTTTATATAATAAAGTTATTTAGAGTAATGTTTTATATAATTAAGTTATTTAGAGAGTAATGTTTTACATAATTAAGTTAGTTAGGGAGAAATGTTTTATGCAATTCAAAACTTACTATATTTTGTTCAACACTGTTTTAAAAGGTTATTTGTAAAGTGCTATTAAATTTATTTACACTAGCATGTACCAGTACCATATGCTAGCTTTCTTTTATACAGTTAAGACAGTTATTTTACACTTGATCAGAATGTTCACTTGAGGAGAACCCTTATGACATGCACTTGGTATGAGTATATGGTAATTATAAAGAATGATACAACTATTCCTTTTGACATGCACTTGGTATGAGTATATGGTAATTATAAAGAATGATACAAGTATTCTCACCCTGGTTCATTCAACATTCAAGAGAGATAAGTGAACCATTATCATAATGTTGAAATTTACATTCTGTAATTGCATAGAAGAATAAATCCGGTAACATGGAAAGAATGATAAAGCCATGAACTGTACATTAGTAAAAATAACAAAACTACTGAATTAACTCCATAAAACGGAAAGAATGACAAAACGAGTGTTTGTGAACAAAAAACTTTTAAAAACTCAAGGATTTGTTATTAATGTCTTACGTTATCTGACAAATATGTTTTATGGTTTAACATTTTTTTCAGTCGCTGCGCATAAAGTTGTTCAAATTTTTAGGTAAGAAAGGAGGAAAGTCGCGTTGAAAATTCAAATTCCAAACAAAATCTACTTAAAGGGTGACATAAAATATTGTCCATGATATACTTTCAAGTCATGTTACTTGTGTTTCACCAACTATCTCTTCTTCTTACAACGACTGGTTGGAGAAGTACTGTTAACCTTGTAATGATGTGTGACAACGTGTTGTAAGAGCAGATTTAAAAACAAAATCATGGTAAAAGGCACGTGACTTTTGTATTGTTCTCTAGTCCGCGAACATTTGGTTTCAACATTTTGTAGGGACACGTGCCATTTTTAATTTCTAAACTTTCACTTTTAATGAATTCCCCAGAGCTGATCTCTGCCTTACTTACCATAGAACTGCCTCTCCCCAGAGCTGATCTCTGTCTTACTTACCATAGAACTGCCTCTCCCCAGAGCTGATCTCTGTCTTACTTACCATAGAACTGCCTCTCCCCAGAGCTGATCTCTGTCTTACTTACCATAGAACTGCCTCTCCCCAGAGCTGATCTCTGTCTTACTTACCATAAAACTGCCTCTCCCCAGAGCTGATCTCTGTCTTACTTACCATAGAACTGCCTCTCCCCAGAGCTGATCTCTGTCTTACTTACCATAGAACTGCCTCTCCCCAGAGCTGATCTCTGTCTTACTTACCATAGAACTGCCTCTCCCCAGAGCTGATCTCTGTCTTACTTACCATAAAACTGCCTCTCCCCAGAGCTGATCTCTGTCTTACTTACCATAGAACTGTCTCTCCCCAGAGCTGATCTCTGTCTTACTTACCATAGAACTGCCTCTCCCCAGAGCTGATCTCTGTCTTACTGCCTTTGCAATAACCGTCATATTGAACACGTTTGTTCAAAATATGCAAAGTTGAGCGTGGAACAATTTGTAATTTATAGGTCGTATGAAATAATTACAAATATTCAAATCCTGGTAATTATTAATAGCAACCCTAAAAAAGGAGTAGTTTCATCTTACGTGAGTTCTCAAAGCTATTTTAATAGGCTAAACTTATAAAACGTGTCCTCTGACCCAACAGCCTTGAATGAGACAGAACAAATCGGTATGTTGAGGGTCTTAAAACTGAATGTATTCCAACACGATATTAAAACTGCTGAATGAGAGAACAAATCGGTATGTTGAGGGTCTTAAAACTGAATGTATTCCAACACGATATTAAAATTGCTGAGTTTCGATATTATTTGATCAACATATTTTTACTTGGTTTTCGATAAGGGGCTTTCCTTGTATCAGACGACACAATCTTGTAAAGGTAAAACGTGAATGAATTCCCATAAGCTGTCAATCTAAATCTATGAAGGATTTTACTAAAACAGGAATGGTTTAATTGGCCAGTTTTGGAACAAGATATAACTTGGGCAGGTTTCCAATGAATTACTTCGTTATTTAGTTTGTTTGTAGAACTTGCCAAGGAAAAGCTCAATGAAGAGAAAAAAATTGTTAGAACTTTAAGGATAACAGGTAGGTAACGTTAATTAAATGTTTTTGAGTCAAAACACAACACAGATAAGTGTTAAAAGCCTGGAAAACCTTGTTGAGAAATTAAACTCCTGAAAACTTTGTTTTAATCACCAGTATGAACAGAAAGGTTTCCAATGATAATGAGGTAAAAATGGTAATAAAATTATTAATATTTAATAAAGAGAGAAACCCGTGAGGGCAATGTACAGATAGCCCAGATCTCACAGTTAAATCATGAAACACGGAAGTCCAAACTCTCAAGTTTTCCGGTTTTTTGTTTTATCATCATCAAAATAGGTTGTTTTCTGTTAATGACTGGTATAAACATAAGTCACTTGTTTGTTGGAAACAGGTTTCTACAGAGGTTTATTCGTTCTTTTTGTACAAAGTATCTGATCTTTTATCAGGCAGCCAGCCTTTCGTCCTTTTATTTAAGAGAATGTCACCATGTCGTGTAACTGTTCTAATTTAATGTCTGCAGTGAATACTTGTACATAAAAGACATTTTGTTATTCCGAGTGAAAGGCTTTCAGTTGAAACGTTCCTGTAGAAATTGTAAAGCGATTTTTTTACTGTTCGCTTAAAGAAAGATAACACATTTGTGTTGTGTGTGTTCTTTTATTAAAATGTTAGCCTAGCTACAGACGTCAGGTTTGATTATAGGTTTCATATGAAGTTTCTAGTTATTACAATAGTTCATAAAGATACTTCGAGTTCCTTACGCCTTCAGACATGATGTCTTAAATCGGTATTCATCAGTATGAAGGACAACGAAACGAACAAACAGACGGACCTTTCTTGTTTTGAATTAATCACAGAGCTACGCAATGGGCTATGTGTGCTCTGCCCACCACGGTATCGAAACTCGGTTTTTAGTCCCCACACATACCGCTGTTCGCCTGATAGGCGAGACGGAGCTGAACTCTGTAGTTACGAACAGACTGATTAATGTAGGCGGCAGGGCCTATTGGAAGATAACCAATCCTGCACAATGACTCACAAAGGAGTGGTTAAATTAGCATGTATCAAGCTCGGTCCATGTAACCGTTTCTGTTCAAGATTTAGAAAACTTTTGTTGCTATTTGTTCCACTTCTCATATGTCCCACTCTGTTACAAGAAATGTGAAAGCTGTAGTGAAATTCGTATGGTCATAATGAGTGAGGTTTTAAATTTTATCTTTTGGTTCTCGTATTGAGGTCAAGATCACCCAGTTGAACATTCTTAGTAAACCAGAGTAGCATGCAAGGTCTATAGATTATGTTAATTTATCATTTGGCAACATAAGTTGTTTATGAGAAACAAACGAAAAACGAACCAATGAACAAATGAGGTTTCAGACCCTCCGTCTAACTCAACACACTTTCAGGCACCACACACTGAATCACACTTCCAGACACCACACACTGAACACACTTCCAGACACCACACACTGAACACACTTCCAGGCACTACACACTGAACACACTTCCAGACACCACACACTGAACACACTTCCAGGCACTACACACTGAACACACTTCCAGACACCACACACTGAACACACTTCTAAGCACTACACACTGAATCACACTTCCAGACACCACACACTCAACACACTTTCAGGCACCACACACTGAATCACACTTCCAGACACTACACACTGAACACACTTCCAGACACCACACACTGAACACACTTCCAGGCACTACACACTGAACACACTTCCAGACACCACACACTGAACACACTTCTAAGCACTACACACTGAATCACACTTCCAGACACCACACACTCAACACACTTTCAGGCACCACACACTGAATCACACTTCCAGGCACCACACACTGAATCACACTTCCAGACACCACACACTGAACACACTTCCAAGCACTACACACTGAACACACTTCCAGGCACTACACCACTGAACACACTTCCAGACACCACACACTGAACACACTTCTAAGCACTACACACTGAATCACACTTCCAGACACCACACACTGAACACACTTCCAGGCACTACACACTGAACACACTTCCAGACACCACACACTGAACACACTTCCAGGCACTACACACTGAACACACTTCCAGACACCACACACTGAACACACTTCTAAGCACTACACACTGAATCACACTCCCAGACACCACACACTCAACACACTTTCAGGCACCACACACTGAATCACACTTCCAGACACCACACACTGAACACACTTCTAAGCACTACACACTGAATCACACTTCCAGACACCACACACTGAACACACTTTCAGGCACCACACACTGAATCACACTTCCAGACACCACACACTGAACACACTTCCAGGCACTACACACTGAACACACTTCCAGGCACTACACACTGAATCACACTTCCAGACACCACACACTGAACACACTTTCAGGCACCACACACTGAATCACACTTCCAGACACCACACACTGAACACACTTCCAGGCACTACACACTGAACACACTTCCAGGCACTACACACTGAATCACACTTCCAGACACCACACACTGAACACACTTCCAAGCACTACACACTGAACGCACTTCTAAGCACTACACAGTGAACACACTTCTAGCCACTACACAGTGAACACACTTCTAGCCACTACACAGTGAACACACTTCTAGCCACTACACAGTGAACACACTTCCAGGCACTACACACTGAACACACTTCTAAGCACTACACAGTGAACACACTTCCAAGCACTACACACTGAACGCACATCCAGGCACTACACACTGAACGCACATCCAGGCACTACACAGTGAACACACTTCCAGGCACTACACACTGAACACACTTCCAGACACCACACACTGAACACACTTCTAAGCACTACACAGTGAACACACTTCCAAGCACTACACACTGAACGCACTTCTAAGCACTACACAGTAAACACACTTCCAGGCACTACAAAGATACACAATGTTCTTTAAGGACCTTTATTCATTTTAGTTTTATTTTACTTCGTCATCGAATGTGGTTGTAAAGGATAAAAAACAACAACCCTGTATGTGTGTGTGTGTGTTTGTGAAAGTCATGACTCCACAAAGAAACAACCTAGAGACCTAAAAACTTTCTACTCATACTAAGAGGATTTTTAGGGTATGAATCCACGTATTATTGGTCTATTATTCTACTTCTTGAAGGTCTATACAAAAGTGTCGTTTTGTTTCTTATTTTCACTTGGAGATTTCTCACTAAATAATATTTTTCAACATGAAAAGAAAAATCGAAATGCAGTAATTAAAAAAGTCAAAATGAACTGAGTTTAGGAAACACCAACACAGAACTTGAAGAAAAATATGGATTAAAAGTTTTGTAAAATTGTAACTGAAATAAAACTTAATTGTTTTTTAAAAAAAGGTCGAATTTGAGTTATGTTTGGAAAATGGAAACAGACAAATGAATTAGTGCATAGCTATAGAAGTTACTACAATAATGAAAACCTTTGACTGGTACACTCAGGCCTTAGAGTTTCACAACAAAGAACGATATTTTATGCTCGTAACAAATGAAACAAATCGACTTATTTTTAACAGCCAATTACGGTTTCTTTCAATCATTGGTACGAACTTTCAAGAGTGGACTTTCTCAGTATTACAGCAGTTCTATAACCTTCTTACTTTCCTGGAAAAATACTAAGACCAGTGACGAATTTAATACGCAGCAAAACTGAATCCAAAAAAGTTTAATTCAGTAGTTTCGATAAATACAGCATTTATACATAAAAAATCAACACATCTATTTAAATATATTTCATTTTATAAAATGCTACTTGTATAATATGTATTTTGTATTTTTTATACACTTTTCTATAAATATCAGTTATGATTTGTGCAAACGATCACTGACTTCATACGATAGTGATGAACGTGCTGGATCTTGGCATGGCCTAGTGGTTCGGATGCGGAACTCGCAATCTGGAGACCGTGGGGATAGAATCTTGTACCCGAACATGCTTCTATTCTAACTGGTGGGGGCGCTATAATATGACAGTCAATTAATTATACGTTGGAAAAAGAGTATCTCAAAAGTTGGTAGTAGGTGGTCTTTCTCTAGTCTTATTGCCTTAAAATTAAAGACGGCTAGCGCAGATAGCCTTCATGTAGCTCTGTACGAAATTCAGCACACAAAGAAACGAAGTTCAACAGTCGTACATTTTGTTATCTTGTTTGAACGTTTTAATAAAGTAAAACCAAATGTCTGGTAGAAAGTCGTACAATAAAAAATAATTTCTTTAATGACCGAAGAGGAACTTAAGGTCACGAAGCTATCATCTCGTGCTGTAAATAAGAATTTCAATTTTAGATATATATATATACACACACACACACACAAAGCAGCAAAATACCGGCCGGTACTTGTGCCCTACGTAGGTGATAAATATATATAATGAATCGTTATAAATAGGCCAAGGCCTATCACACTAAACACGCCAGTTGGTTTACGTGTCTGAAGCATTCTGTGCTTTAAAAGTTCAAGTGAAATTGGAGTAGAAAAAAATTAGCACAGGAACATAGTTGATGTTTTATGTTTTTTTTTTACATTTTTGTGGTGAGTAAAAGTTTCAATGAATGCATGACGTAGGTTCAAGTTTCTCGGTGTTTTAAATTAATTTACTACAACTGTTTATTTCGAAGGAATGGTTTCCTTTGCGCATGTTGGAGGGGATTCGAATTAGCAATGAAAAAATTACTACAGAATCGAAGTAACAAAACAAATTGTACGTTTTTTTCACACGGATTTTCCTGTATACTCTTAGCTAATAAAATTTAGGTGACTTTCCAGATTAATCTAGTAGTCGATGTTTATCACCCATTTGAGAGTAGAAACTTTGACAGGAAACACATCAAACTGAACTGACATCTAAATGAAATATACATTCATTGAATAATGTATAAGATTGAAAATATGTTAATCAGAAATAATATCTGTTAAAAATCGGTTTTCTACGTCTTGTCCACTGCATGGATCAAACCCTTAATTTATTACAAAGGTAATCTTCATCATCGCCGATACACCAGGAAGCAATCGAAAGAAATAGAAACACGTTTTCTTCATACTGACAGGTTAAAATTTGAAAATTTATTGTCATAGAAATGTACTATTGGTGAACTGGTTAACACTTTAAATATATTAATAGCTCAATTTAACTAATGACTCATGACTTTCGCTCTGTTATACGGTTCTAATTCAAGTTCGCGCTATCACCTTCCCTCTCTCCAATGACTCAGCTAAGCCTAAAGGTTTATCACAATAAAATCCGCGTTTCAGTCATGTAGTGAGAACAACACGAAGGTAGCCCCTTGTGTGGTTCTGAGTTTAACAACAAAGAAACGAATAATGCCACATGTTAACAATAACATCAACCGATATGTATCTCAGGACGGCCGGTATGGTATTAACACTTTTACTAATAAACCAGAAAACAACATTTCGACCTTCTAAGGTCATCTTCAGGTTGACCTAAGGATGTCTGTACTTTATTGTAACTAAAGTATTAATAATCATACCAGCTGGTTTTAGAACACATTTTTATTTCAGGCGAGTTTCTAGTCATCACGAGATCTGTTAATGTACTTTTATTTTATTTTCTAGACTTATTTATAAAAAAACACTGAAAAATAGGTTTGACTTACTGCAAGACAAAACTTACAACTAGATCAAAGCGCACCTTTTATTGCCTTTGAAATTAAATCGAATGAAATAGATCGTAGCCACATCTGGTGAGAAAATATAAGACGATTTAGAAAAAAGCTAAAATGCGATACACATAATAAGTACGATAATAAAATACACATTTTATTACTTCAGCATACGATTCCTGAAAACAGGACAATTCTGGAAAATCAAATAAAATCCAATTTGAAGGACAAAAATCTAATTCGGGAGACACATTTTACGGGAACTTGCACATCTTACATGACATTATCTTCTAATCTCACTCCTAGTGTCTGAGCGTTAAATCTGTAGGACTTAACACTGAAAACAGAATTATCATAGTCATGGGAGAACTAGAGATAGTCCACTGTCTCTGTGTTCAGCATCAAATGAACAATATTCAGATATCAGTCCTTGCTATTTACAGTTTTATATCCCAATTACCTTTTGGAATATGTTGCTACACATTTAGTGTCGTTTATTTGGTTGCTACGAAATAATAAGAAGCAAGTTATTATATTTTTGTTGTTCACAATATAAGGCACGTCAATGGAATATTTCTAAACACATCGTGAAAATGTAAAGGTTGAATGAACCAAATGTAGTTTATCTTTAAAAAAAAAAACAACTAAATCTTAACCAGAAGACTTATTTACTTTGAATGTAATTTGTAATCAACTTACAATCAGAACAAGTTATTAAAATTTAAAACCAACTTACAATATAAAAAGTCATCATGAGTTTGTACCAACTCACAATCTAAACTAGCCCTTTGAAGTTAACTTGTAATCTGAGCCAGCCTTCAGAAACTTAAAAAAAATCTACAGTTAAGTCAGTCCATAGAAATCTGGACGAAATCCACAGCCTGAATCAGTTCTAAACCAATTCATGATCTGAACCAGTCCTAAAAATGTTGTGAATCTGAAATAGTCCTTAGAAGTTTGAAATCAGTTTAACTTTGTGTTTTCATAATCAAATCATACTAGTTTTAGGGTTAAACTTTTAGGCCACAATTTTTTCGTGTTTTATCGGCTGTTTGATCCTTGAACAAAGTATGTTGTAAGACTTAACAAACTTTCACAGTCCAGGAGTCTTTTATTGATATTTTTCTAAGTCCACACATTGCTGTTTCTAATTTACAAAATGTCATTAAATACCACTGGCAACTCTTCGGCTATTCTAATCGAATAGTGGGACTTCACAGTCACGCTAACCAATAAGCCATGCCAAGCCCAGTTCCATTAAGAGACTTGTAATTCAAGTTTATTTACTCGGACTCAGATTTCACAAAAGCAGAATGAGCAATGCCAGATCAGAGATAGGTTTACGGGCCGAACATGAAAATACAGGGTTGAATCAGGTATCTCCATAGAATCTTTCTCTCTTACCTAGCAAGTTTGTAACTGAGAATGTTATCAACCACGATTTAAACTAAAGAATAAACATGGTTCTTCACATGTGTTTACCTCAATCAGCACATAACATTTCTGGTACTTCCACTTCACTCTTTCTTACATAACCCTCAAATATCAGCTTATGTGCATACTGTGCTAAGGTTTATAGTGGCTATGTTACTAGAACATAAAGTGAACCTGAATACTGCATTAATGTAAAAAGTAGCTGTGTTATTAGTACGTAAAGTGAACCTGGATACTGTAGTAATGTAAATAGTGGCTGTGTTACTGGTACGTAAAGTGAATTTGGATACTGTAGTAATGTAAAGAGTGGCTGTGTTACTCGTACGTAAAGTGAACCTGGATACTGTGGTTAGGTAAAGAGTGGCTGTGTTACTAGTACGTAATGTGAGCCTGGATACTGTAGTGATGTAAAGAGTGGCTGTGTTACTAGAACGTAATGCGAACCTAAATACTGTAGTAATGTAAAGAGAGGCTGTGTTACTAGTACGTAAATGAAACCTGGATACTGTAGCAATGTAAATAGTGTCTGTGTTACTAGTACGTAAAGTGAACCTAGATACTGTGGTAAGGTAAAGAGTGGCTGTGTTACCAGTACGTAAAGTGAACCTTGATACTGTAGTTATGTAAAGAGTGGCTGTGTTACTAGTACGTAAAGTGAACCTTGATATTGTAGTAATGTAAAGAGTGGCTATGTTACTAATACGTAAAGTGAACCTTGATACTGTAGTAATGTAATGAGTGGCTGTGTTACTCGTACGTAAAGTGAACCTGGATACTGTGGTTAGGTAAAGAGTGGCTGTGTTACTAGTACTGAAAGTGAACCTGGATACTGTAGTAATGTAAAGAGTGGCTGTCTTACGAGTACGAATAGTGAGCCTGGATACAGTGGTGATGTAAAGAGTGGTTATGTTACTAGTACGTAATGTGAACCTTGATACTGTAGTAATATAAAGAGTGGTTGTGTTACTAGTACGTAAAGTGAACCTTGATACTCTAGTAATGTGAAGAGTGGCTATGTTACTAGTACGTAATGTGAACCTTGATACTGTAGTGATGTAAAGAGTGGCTGTGTTACTCGTACGTAAAGTGAACCTGGAGACTGTAGTGATGTGAAGAGTGGCTGTGTTACTAGTACGTAAAGTGAACCTGGATACTGTAGTAATGTAAAAAGTGGCTGTTTTACTAGTACGTAAAGTGAACCTAGATACTGTGGTTAGGTAAAGAGTGGCTGTGTTACTAGTACGTAAAGTGAACCTTGATATTGTAGTAATGTAAAGAGTAACTGTGTTACTAGTACGTAAAGTGAACCTGGATACTGCAGTAATGTAAAGAGTGGCTGTGTTATAAGTAGGTAAAGTGAACGTGAATAGTGTAGTAATGTAAAGAGTGGCTGTTTTACTTGTACGTAAAGTGAACCTGGATACTGTGGTAATGTAAAGAGTGGTTGTGTTACCAGTACATAATGTGAGCCTGGATACTGTAGTAATGTAAAGAGTGGCTGTGTTACTAATACGTAAAGTGAACCTTGATACTGTAGTAATGTGAAGAGTACCTGTGTTACTCGTACGTAAAGTGAACCTGGATACTGTGGTTAGGAAAAGAGTGGCTGTGTTACTAGTACGTAATGTGAACCTGGATACTGTAGTAATGCAAAGAGTGGCTGTGTTACTAGTACGTAAAGTGAACCTTGATACTGTAGTAATGTAATGAGTGGCTGTGTTACTCGTACGTAAAGTGAACCTGGATACTGTGGTTAGGTAAAGAGTGGCTGTGTTACTAGTACTGAAAGTGAACCTGAATACTGTAGTAATGTAAAGAGTGGCTGTCTTACGAGTACGAATAGTGAGCCTGGATACAGTGGTGATGTAAAGAGTGGTTATGTTACTAGTACGTAATGTGAACCTTGATACTGTAGTAATATAAAAAGTGGTTGTGTTACTAGTACGTAAAGTGAACCTTGATACTCTAGTAATGTGAAGAGTGGCTATGTTACTAGTACGTAATGTGAACCTTGATACTGTAGTGATGTAAAGAGTGGCTGTGTTACTACTACGTAAAGTGAACCTGGATACTGTAGTGATGTAAAGAGTCGCTGTGTTACCAGTACATAAAGTGAACCTGGATACTGCAGTAATGTAAAGAGTGGCTGTGTTACTAGTACATAAAGTGAACCTGGATATTGTAGTAAAGTAAAGAGTGGCTGTGTTACTAATACGTAAAGTGAACCTGGATAATGTAGTAATGTAAACAGTGGCTATGTTACTAGTACGTAATGTAAACCTTGATACTGTAGTGATGTAAAGAGTGGCTGTGTTACTCGTACGTAAAGTGAACCTGGAGACTGTAGTGATGTGAAGAGTGGCTGTGTTACTAGTACGTAAAGTGAACCTGGATACTGTGGTTAGGTAAAGAGTGGCTGTGTTACTAGTACGTAATGTGAGCCTGGATACTGTAGTGATGTAAAGAGTGACAGTGTTACTGGTACGTAAAGTGAATTTGGATACTGTAGTCATGTAAAGAGTGGCTGTGTTACTTGTACGTAAAGTGAACCTGAATACTGTAGTAATGTAAAGAGTGGCTGTGTTACTAGTACGTAAAGTGAACCTTGATACTGTAGTAATGTAAAGAGTGGCTTGTTACTAGTACGTAAAGTAAACCTGGATACTGTAGTCATGTAAAGAGTGGCTGTGTTACTAGTACGTATATGGAACCTGGATACTGTAGTAATGTAAAGAGTGGCTGTGTTACTGGTACGTAAAGTGAATTTCGATACTGTAGTCATGTAAAGAGTGGCTGTGTTACTAGTACGTAAAGTGAACCTTAATACTGTAGTCATGTAAAGAGTGGCTGTGTTACTAGTACGTATATGGAACCTGAATACTGTAGTAATGTAAAGAGTGGCTGTGTTACTGGTACGTAAAGTGAATTTGGATACTGTAGTCATGTAAAGAGTGGCTGTGTTACTAGTACTAAAGTGAACCTGAATAGTATAATAATGTAAAGAGTGGCTGTTTTACTTGTACGTAAAGTAAACCTGGATACTGTGGTAATGTAAAGAGTGGTTGTGTTACCAGTACGTAATGTGATCCTGGAAACTGTAGTAATGTGAAGAGTGGCTGTGTTACTAGAACGTAAAAAGAATCTGGGTACTGTGGTTAGGTAAAGAGTGGCTGTGTTACTAGAACGTAAAAAGAATCTGGATACTGTGGTTAGGTAAAGAGTGACTGTGTTACTAGTACGTAATGTGAACCTGGATACTGTAGTAATGTAAAGAGTGGCTATGTTACTAGTACGTAATGTAAACCTTGATACTGTAGTGATGTAAAGAGTGGCAGTGTTACTCGTACGTAAAGCGAACCTGGATACTGTAGTAATGTAAAGAGTGGCTGTGTTACTAGTACGTAAAGTGAACCTGAATACTGTAGTAATGTAAAGAGTGGCTGTGTCACTAGTACGTAAAGTGAACCGTGATACTGTAGTAATGTAAAGAGTGACTGTGTTACTAGTACGTAAAGTGAACCTGGATACTGTAGTAATGTAAAGAGTGGCTGTGTTATTAGTACGTAAAGTGAACGTGAATAGTGTTGTAATGTAAAGAGTGGCTGTTTTACTTGTACGTAAAGTGAACCTGGATACTATGGTTAGGTAAAGAGAGGCTGTGTTACTAGAACGTAAAGAGAACCTGGATACTGTGGTTAGGTAAAGAGTGGCTGTGTTACGAGTACGAATAGTGAGCCTGGATACAGTGGTGATGTAAAGAGTGGTTTTGTTACTAGTACGTAATGTGAACCTTGATACTGCAGTAATGTAAATAGTGGTTATGTTACTAGTACGTAAAGTGAACATTTATACTGTAGAAATGTGAAGAATGGCTATGTTACTAGTACGTAATGTGAACCTTGATACTGTAGTGATGTGATGAGTGGCTATGTTACTAGTACGTAAAGTGAACCTGGATACTGTAGTAATGTAAAAAGTGGCTGTTTTACTAGTACGTAAAGTGAACCTAGATACTGTGGTTAGGTAAAGAGTGGCTGTGTTACTAGTACGTAAAGTGAACCTTGATATTGTAGTAATGTAAAGAGTAACTGTGTTACTAGTACGTAAAGTGAACCTGGATACTGCAGTAATGTAAAGAGTGGCTGTGTTATAAGTAGGTAAAGTGAACGTGAATAGTGTAGTAATGTAAAGAGTGGCTGTTTTACTTGTACGTAAAGTGAACCTGGATACTGTAGTAATGTAAAGAGTGGCTGTGTTACTAATACGTAAAGTGAACCTTGATACTGTAGTAATGTGAAGAGTGGCTGTGTTACTCGTACGTAAAGTGAACCTGGATACTGTGGTTAGGAAAAGAGTGGCTGTGTTACTAGTACGTAATGTGAACCTGGATACTGTAGTAATGCAAAGAGTGGCTGTGTTACTAGTACGTAAAGTGAACCTGGATACTGTAGTAATGTAAAGAGTGGCTGTGTTACCAAGTACGTAAAGTGAATCTGGATACTGTAGTAATGTAAAGAGTAGCTGTGTTACTCGTGCGTAAAGTGAGCCCTGATACTGTGGTTAGGTAAAGAGCGGCTGTGTTACTAGTACGTAAAGTGAACCTGGATACTGCAGTAATGTAAAGAGTGGCTGTGTTATAAGTAGGTAAAGTGAACGTGAATAGTGTAGTAATGTAAAGAGTGGCTGTTTTACTTGTACGTAAAGTGAACCTGGATACTGTAGTAATGTAAAGAGTGGCTGTGTTACTAATACGTAAAGTGAACCTTGATACTGTAGTAATGTGAAGAGTGGCTGTGTTACTCGTACGTAAAGTGAACCTGGATACTGTGGTTAGGAAAAGAGTGGCTGTGTTACTAGTACGTAATGTGAACCTGGATACTGTAGTAATGCAAAGAGTGGCTGTGTTACTAGTACGTAAAGTGAACCTGGATACTGTAGTAATGTAAAGAGTGGCTGTGTTACCAAGTACGTAAAGTGAATCTGGATACTGTAGTAATGTAAAGAGTAGCTGTGTTACTCGTGCGTAAAGTGAGCCCTGATACTGTGGTTAGGTAAAGAGCGGCTGTGTTACTAGTACGTAAAGTGAACCTGGATACTGCAGTAATGTAAAGAGTGGCTGTGTTATAAGTAGGTAAAGTGAACGTGAATAGTGTAGTAATGTAAAGAGTGGCTGTTTTACTTGTACGTAAAGTGAACCTGGATACTGTAGTAATGTAAAGAGTGGCTGTGTTACTAATACGTAAAGTGAACCTTGATACTGTAGTAATGTGAAGAGTGGCTGTGTTACTCGTACGTAAAGTGAACCTGGATACTGTGGTTAGGAAAAGAGTGGCTGTGTTACTAGTACGTAATGTGAACCTGGATACTGTAGTAATGCAAAGAGTGGCTGTGTTACTAGTACGTAAAGTGAACCTGGATACTGTAGTAATGTAAAGAGTGGCTGTGTTACCAAGTACGTAAAGTGAATCTGGATACTGTAGTAATGTAAAGAGTAGCTGTGTTACTCGTGCGTAAAGTGAGCCCTGATACTGTGGTTAGGTAAAGAGCGGCTGTGTTACTAGTACGTAAAGTGAACCTGGATACTGCAGTAATGTAAAGAGTGGCTGTGTTATAAGTAGGTAAAGTGAACGTGAATAGTGTAGTTATGTAAAGAGTGGCTGTTTTACTTGTACGTAAAGTGAACCTGGATACTGTGGTAAAGTAAAGAGTGGTTGTGTTACCAGTACATAATGTGAGCCTGGATACTGTAGTAATGTAAAGAGTGGCTGTGTTACTAATACGTAAAGTGAACCTTGATACTGTAGTAATGTGAAGAGTGGCTGTGTTACTCGTACGTAAAGTGAACCTGGATACTGTGGTTAGGAAAAGAGTGGCTGTGTTACTAGTACTAAAGTGAACCTGAATAGTATAATAATGTAAAGAGTGGCTGTTTTACTTGTACGTAAAGTAAACCTGGATACTGTGGTAATGTAAAGAGTGGTTGTGTTACCAGTACGTAATGTGAGCCTGGAAACTGTAGTAATGAGAAGAGAGGCTGTGTTACTCGTACGTAAAGTGAACCTGGATACTGTGGTTAGGTAAAGAGTGGCTGTGTTACGAGTACGAATAGTGAGCCTGGATACAGTGGTGATGTAAAGAGTGGTTTTGTTACTAGTACGTAATGTGAACCTTGATACTGCAGTAATGTAAATAGTGGTTATGTTACTAGTACGTAAAGTGAACATTTATACTGTAGAAATGTGAAGAATGGCTATGTTACTAGTACGTAATGTGAACCTTGATACTGTAGTGATGTGATGAGTGGCTATGTTACTAGTACGTAAAGTGAACCTGGATACTGTAGTAATGTAAAAAGTGGCTGTTTTACTAGTACGTAAAGTGAACCTAGATACTGTGGTTAGGTAAAGAGTGGCTGTGTTACTAGTACGTAAAGTGAACCTTGATATTGTAGTAATGTAAAGAGTAACTGTGTTACTAGTACGTAAAGTGAACCTGGGTACTGCAGTAATGTAAAGAGTGGCTGTGTTATAAGTAGGTAAAGTGAACGTGAATAGTGTAGTAATGTAAAGAGTGGCTGTTTTACTTGTACGTAAAGTGAACCTGGATACTGTGGTAATGTAAAGAGTGGTTGTGTTACCAGTACATAATGTGAGCCTGGATACTGTAGTAATGTAAAGAGTGGCTGTGTTACTAATACGTAAAGTGAACCTTGATACTGTAGTAATGTGAAGAGTGGCTGTGTTACTCGTACGTAAAGTGAACCTGGATACTGTGGTTAGGAAAAGAGTGGCTGTGTTACTAGTACGTAATGTGAACCTGGATACTGTAGTAATGCAAAGAGTGGCTGTGTTACTAGTACGTAAAGTGAACCTGGATACTGTAGTAATGTAAAGAGTGGCTGTGTTACCAAGTACGTAAAGTGAATCTGGATACTGTAGTAATGTAAAGAGTAGCTGTGTTACTCGTGCGTAAAGTGAGCCCTGATACTGTGGTTAGGTAAAGAGCGGCTGTGTTACTAGTACGTAAAGTGAACCTGGATACTGCAGTAATGTAAAGAGTGGCTGTGTTATAAGTAGGTAAAGTGAACGTGAATAGTGTAGTTATGTAAAGAGTGGCTGTTTTACTTGTACGTAAAGTGAACCTGGATACTGTGGTAAAGTAAAGAGTGGTTGTGTTACCAGTACATAATGTGAGCCTGGATACTGTAGTAATGTAAAGAGTGGCTGTGTTACTAATACGTAAAGTGAACCTTGATACTGTAGTAATGTGAAGAGTGGCTGTGTTACTCGTACGTAAAGTGAACCTAGATACTGTGGTAAGGTAAAGAGTGGCTGTGTTACCAGTACGTAAAGTGAACCTTGATACTGTAGTTATGTAAAGAGTGGCTGTGTTACTAGTACGTAAAGTGAACCTTGATATTGTAGTAATGTAAAGAGTGGCTATGTTACTAATACGTAAAGTGAACCTTGATACTGTAGTAATGTAATGAGTGGCTGTGTTACTCGTACGTAAAGTGAACCTGGATACTGTGGTTAGGTAAAGAGTGGCTGTGTTACTAGTACTGAAAGTGAACCTGGATACTGTAGTAATGTAAAGAGTGGCTGTCTTACGAGTACGAATAGTGAGCCTGGATACAGTGGTGATGTAAAGAGTGGTTATGTTACTAGTACGTAATGTGAACCTTGATACTGTAGTAATATAAAGAGTGGTTGTGTTACTAGTACGTAAAGTGAACCTTGATACTCTAGTAATGTGAAGAGTGGCTATGTTACTAGTACGTAATGTGAACCTTGATACTGTAGTGATGTAAAGAGTGGCTGTGTTACTCGTACGTAAAGTGAACCTGGAGACTGTAGTGATGTGAAGAGTGGCTGTGTTACTAGTACGTAAAGTGAACCTGGATACTGTAGTAATGTAAAAAGTGGCTGTTTTACTAGTACGTAAAGTGAACCTAGATACTGTGGTTAGGTAAAGAGTGGCTGTGTTACTAGTACGTAAAGTGAACCTTGATATTGTAGTAATGTAAAGAGTAACTGTGTTACTAGTACGTAAAGTGAACCTGGATACTGCAGTAATGTAAAGAGTGGCTGTGTTATAAGTAGGTAAAGTGAACGTGAATAGTGTAGTAATGTAAAGAGTGGCTGTTTTACTTGTACGTAAAGTGAACCTGGATACTGTGGTAATGTAAAGAGTGGTTGTGTTACCAGTACATAATGTGAGCCTGGATACTGTAGTAATGTAAAGAGTGGCTGTGTTACTAATACGTAAAGTGAACCTTGATACTGTAGTAATGTGAAGAGTACCTGTGTTACTCGTACGTAAAGTGAACCTGGATACTGTGGTTAGGAAAAGAGTGGCTGTGTTACTAGTACGTAATGTGAACCTGGATACTGTAGTAATGCAAAGAGTGGCTGTGTTACTAGTACGTAAAGTGAACCTTGATACTGTAGTAATGTAATGAGTGGCTGTGTTACTCGTACGTAAAGTGAACCTGGATACTGTGGTTAGGTAAAGAGTGGCTGTGTTACTAGTACTGAAAGTGAACCTGAATACTGTAGTAATGTAAAGAGTGGCTGTCTTACGAGTACGAATAGTGAGCCTGGATACAGTGGTGATGTAAAGAGTGGTTATGTTACTAGTACGTAATGTGAACCTTGATACTGTAGTAATATAAAAAGTGGTTGTGTTACTAGTACGTAAAGTGAACCTTGATACTCTAGTAATGTGAAGAGTGGCTATGTTACTAGTACGTAATGTGAACCTTGATACTGTAGTGATGTAAAGAGTGGCTGTGTTACTACTACGTAAAGTGAACCTGGATACTGTAGTGATGTAAAGAGTCGCTGTGTTACCAGTACATAAAGTGAACCTGGATACTGCAGTAATGTAAAGAGTGGCTGTGTTACTAGTACATAAAGTGAACCTGGATATTGTAGTAAAGTAAAGAGTGGCTGTGTTACTAATACGTAAAGTGAACCTGGATAATGTAGTAATGTAAACAGTGGCTATGTTACTAGTACGTAATGTAAACCTTGATACTGTAGTGATGTAAAGAGTGGCTGTGTTACTCGTACGTAAAGTGAACCTGGAGACTGTAGTGATGTGAAGAGTGGCTGTGTTACTAGTACGTAAAGTGAACCTGGATACTGTGGTTAGGTAAAGAGTGGCTGTGTTACTAGTACGTAATGTGAGCCTGGATACTGTAGTGATGTAAAGAGTGACAGTGTTACTGGTACGTAAAGTGAATTTGGATACTGTAGTCATGTAAAGAGTGGCTGTGTTACTTGTACGTAAAGTGAACCTGAATACTGTAGTAATGTAAAGAGTGGCTGTGTTACTAGTACGTAAAGTGAACCTTGATACTGTAGTAATGTAAAGAGTGGCTTGTTACTAGTACGTAAAGTAAACCTGGATACTGTAGTCATGTAAAGAGTGGCTGTGTTACTAGTACGTATATGGAACCTGGATACTGTAGTAATGTAAAGAGTGGCTGTGTTACTGGTACGTAAAGTGAATTTCGATACTGTAGTCATGTAAAGAGTGGCTGTGTTACTAGTACGTAAAGTGAACCTTAATACTGTAGTCATGTAAAGAGTGGCTGTGTTACTAGTACGTATATGGAACCTGAATACTGTAGTAATGTAAAGAGTGGCTGTGTTACTGGTACGTAAAGTGAATTTGGATACTGTAGTCATGTAAAGAGTGGCTGTGTTACTAGTACTAAAGTGAACCTGAATAGTATAATAATGTAAAGAGTGGCTGTTTTACTTGTACGTAAAGTAAACCTGGATACTGTGGTAATGTAAAGAGTGGTTGTGTTACCAGTACGTAATGTGATCCTGGAAACTGTAGTAATGTGAAGAGTGGCTGTGTTACTAGAACGTAAAAAGAATCTGGGTACTGTGGTTAGGTAAAGAGTGGCTGTGTTACTAGAACGTAAAAAGAATCTGGATACTGTGGTTAGGTAAAGAGTGACTGTGTTACTAGTACGTAATGTGAACCTGGATACTGTAGTAATGTAAAGAGTGGCTATGTTACTAGTACGTAATGTAAACCTTGATACTGTAGTGATGTAAAGAGTGGCAGTGTTACTCGTACGTAAAGCGAACCTGGATACTGTAGTAATGTAAAGAGTGGCTGTGTTACTAGTACGTAAAGTGAACCTGAATACTGTAGTAATGTAAAGAGTGGCTGTGTCACTAGTACGTAAAGTGAACCGTGATACTGTAGTAATGTAAAGAGTGACTGTGTTACTAGTACGTAAAGTGAACCTGGATACTGTAGTAATGTAAAGAGTGGCTGTGTTATTAGTACGTAAAGTGAACGTGAATAGTGTTGTAATGTAAAGAGTGGCTGTTTTACTTGTACGTAAAGTGAACCTGGATACTATGGTTAGGTAAAGAGAGGCTGTGTTACTAGAACGTAAAGAGAACCTGGATACTGTGGTTAGGTAAAGAGTGGCTGTGTTACGAGTACGAATAGTGAGCCTGGATACAGTGGTGATGTAAAGAGTGGTTTTGTTACTAGTACGTAATGTGAACCTTGATACTGCAGTAATGTAAATAGTGGTTATGTTACTAGTACGTAAAGTGAACATTTATACTGTAGAAATGTGAAGAATGGCTATGTTACTAGTACGTAATGTGAACCTTGATACTGTAGTGATGTGATGAGTGGCTATGTTACTAGTACGTAAAGTGAACCTGGATACTGTAGTAATGTAAAAAGTGGCTGTTTTACTAGTACGTAAAGTGAACCTAGATACTGTGGTTAGGTAAAGAGTGGCTGTGTTACTAGTACGTAAAGTGAACCTTGATATTGTAGTAATGTAAAGAGTAACTGTGTTACTAGTACGTAAAGTGAACCTGGATACTGCAGTAATGTAAAGAGTGGCTGTGTTATAAGTAGGTAAAGTGAACGTGAATAGTGTAGTAATGTAAAGAGTGGCTGTTTTACTTGTACGTAAAGTGAACCTGGATACTGTAGTAATGTAAAGAGTGGCTGTGTTACTAATACGTAAAGTGAACCTTGATACTGTAGTAATGTGAAGAGTGGCTGTGTTACTCGTACGTAAAGTGAACCTGGATACTGTGGTTAGGAAAAGAGTGGCTGTGTTACTAGTACGTAATGTGAACCTGGATACTGTAGTAATGCAAAGAGTGGCTGTGTTACTAGTACGTAAAGTGAACCTGGATACTGTAGTAATGTAAAGAGTGGCTGTGTTACCAAGTACGTAAAGTGAATCTGGATACTGTAGTAATGTAAAGAGTAGCTGTGTTACTCGTGCGTAAAGTGAGCCCTGATACTGTGGTTAGGTAAAGAGCGGCTGTGTTACTAGTACGTAAAGTGAACCTGGATACTGCAGTAATGTAAAGAGTGGCTGTGTTATAAGTAGGTAAAGTGAACGTGAATAGTGTAGTTATGTAAAGAGTGGCTGTTTTACTTGTACGTAAAGTGAACCTGGATACTGTGGTAAAGTAAAGAGTGGTTGTGTTACCAGTACATAATGTGAGCCTGGATACTGTAGTAATGTAAAGAGTGGCTGTGTTACTAATACGTAAAGTGAACCTTGATACTGTAGTAATGTGAAGAGTGGCTGTGTTACTCGTACGTAAAGTGAACCTGGATACTGTGGTTAGGAAAAGAGTGGCTGTGTTACTAGTACTAAAGTGAACCTGAATAGTATAATAATGTAAAGAGTGGCTGTTTTACTTGTACGTAAAGTAAACCTGGATACTGTGGTAATGTAAAGAGTGGTTGTGTTACCAGTACGTAATGTGAGCCTGGAAACTGTAGTAATGAGAAGAGAGGCTGTGTTACTCGTACGTAAAGTGAACCTGGATACTGTGGTTAGGTAAAGAGTGGCTGTGTTACGAGTACGAATAGTGAGCCTGGATACAGTGGTGATGTAAAGAGTGGTTTTGTTACTAGTACGTAATGTGAACCTTGATACTGCAGTAATGTAAATAGTGGTTATGTTACTAGTACGTAAAGTGAACATTTATACTGTAGAAATGTGAAGAATGGCTATGTTACTAGTACGTAATGTGAACCTTGATACTGTAGTGATGTGATGAGTGGCTATGTTACTAGTACGTAAAGTGAACCTGGATACTGTAGTAATGTAAAAAGTGGCTGTTTTACTAGTACGTAAAGTGAACCTAGATACTGTGGTTAGGTAAAGAGTGGCTGTGTTACTAGTACGTAAAGTGAACCTTGATATTGTAGTAATGTAAAGAGTAACTGTGTTACTAGTACGTAAAGTGAACCTGGGTACTGCAGTAATGTAAAGAGTGGCTGTGTTATAAGTAGGTAAAGTGAACGTGAATAGTGTAGTAATGTAAAGAGTGGCTGTTTTACTTGTACGTAAAGTGAACCTGGATACTGTGGTAATGTAAAGAGTGGTTGTGTTACCAGTACATAATGTGAGCCTGGATACTGTAGTAATGTAAAGAGTGGCTGTGTTACTAATACGTAAAGTGAACCTTGATACTGTAGTAATGTGAAGAGTGGCTGTGTTACTCGTACGTAAAGTGAACCTGGATACTGTGGTTAGGAAAAGAGTGGCTGTGTTACTAGTACGTAATGTGAACCTGGATACTGTAGTAATGCAAAGAGTGGCTGTGTTACTAGTACGTAAAGTGAACCTGGATACTGTAGTAATGTAAAGAGTGGCTGTGTTACCAAGTACGTAAAGTGAATCTGGATACTGTAGTAATGTAAAGAGTAGCTGTGTTACTCGTGCGTAAAGTGAGCCCTGATACTGTGGTTAGGTAAAGAGCGGCTGTGTTACTAGTACGTAAAGTGAACCTGGATACTGCAGTAATGTAAAGAGTGGCTGTGTTATAAGTAGGTAAAGTGAACGTGAATAGTGTAGTTATGTAAAGAGTGGCTGTTTTACTTGTACGTAAAGTGAACCTGGATACTGTGGTAAAGTAAAGAGTGGTTGTGTTACCAGTACATAATGTGAGCCTGGATACTGTAGTAATGTAAAGAGTGGCTGTGTTACTAATACGTAAAGTGAACCTTGATACTGTAGTAATGTGAAGAGTGGCTGTGTTACTCGTACGTAAAGTGAACCTGGATACTGTGGTTAGGAAAAGAGTGGCTGTGTTACTAGTACGTAAAGTGAACCTGAATACTGTAGTAATGTAAAGAGTGGCTGTGTTACTAGTACTAAAGTGAACCTGAATAGTATAATAATGTAAAGAGTGGCTGTTTTACTTGTACGTAAAGTAAACCTGGATACTGTGGTAATGTAAAGAGTGGTTGTGTTACCAGTACGTAATGTGAGCCTGGAAACTGTAGTAATGAGAAGAGAGGCTGTGTTACTCGTACGTAAAGTGAACCTGGATACTGTGGTTAGGTAAAGAGTGGCTGTGTTACTAGAACGTAAAAAGAATCTGGATACTGTGGTTAGGTAAAGAGTGGCTGTGTTACTAGTACGTAATGTGAACCTGAATACTGTAGTAATGTAAAGAGTGGCTTTGTTACTAGTACGTAAAGTGAACCTTGATACTGTAGTGATGTAAAGAGTGGCTTTGTTACTCCTACGTAAAGCGAACCTGGATACTGTAGTGATGTGAAGAGTGGCTATGTCACCAGTACGTAATGTGAACCTGGATACTGTAGTAATGTAAAGATTGGCTGTGTTACTAGTACGTAAAGTGAACCTGGATACTGTAGTAATGTAAATAGTGGCTGTGTTACTAGTACGTAAAGTGAACCTGGATACTGTGGTTAGGTAAAGAGTGGCTGTGTTACTAGTACGTAATTTGAGCCTGGATACTGTAGTGTGTAAAGAGTGACTGTGTTACTGGTACGTAAAGTGAATTTGGATACTGTAGTCTTGTAAAGAGTGGCTGTGTTACTAATACGTAAAGTGAACCTGAATACTGTAGTAATATAAAGAGTGGCTGTGTTACTAGTACGTAAAGTGAACCGTGATACTGTAGTAATGTAAAGAGTGGTTTGTTACTAGTACGTAAATTAAACCTGGATACTGTAGTCATGTAAAGAGTGGCTGTGTTACTAGTACGTATATGGAACCTGGATACTGTAGTAATGTAAAGAGTGGCTGTGTTACTGGTAGGTAAAGTGAATTTGGATACTGTAGTCATGTAAAGAGTGGCTGTGTTACTAGTACTTAAACTGAACCTGAATACTGTAGTAATGTAAAGAGTGGCTGTGTTACTAGTACTAAAGTGAACCTGAATAGTATAATAATGTAAAGAGTGGCTGTGTTACGAGTACGAATAGTGAGCCTGGATAAAGTGGTGATGTAAAAAGTGGTTATGTTACTAGTACGTAATGTAAACCTTGATATTGCAGTAATGTAAAGAGGGGTTATGTTACTAGTACGTAAAGTGAACCTTGATACTGTAGTAATGTGAAGAGTGGCTATGTCACCAGTACGTAATGTGAGCCTAGATACTGTAGTAATGTAAAGAGTGGCTGTATTACTAGTACGTAAAGTGAACTTGGATACTGTAGTAATGTAAAGAGTGGCTGTGTTACTAGTACGTAAAGTGAACCTGAATACTGTAGTAATATAAAGAGTGGCTGTGTTACTAGTACGTAAAGTGAACCGTGATACTGTAGTAATGTAAAGAGTGGCTGTGTTACTACTACGTAAAGTGAACCTTGATACTGTAGTAATGTAAAGAGTGACTGTGTTACTAGTACGTAAAGTGAACCTGGATACTGTGGTTAGGTAAAGAGTGGCTGTGTTACTAGTACGTAAAGTGAACCTGAATAGTGTAGTAATGTAAAGAGTGGCTGTGTAACTTGTACGTAAAGTGAACCTGGATACTGTAGTAATGTAAAGAGTGGCTGTGTTACCAGTACGTAAAGTGAACCTGGATACTGTAGTAATGTAAAGAGTGGCTATGTTACTAGTACGTAAAGTGAACTTTGATATTGTAGTAATGTGAAGAGTGGCTGTGTTATCAGTACATAAAGTGAACCTGGATACTGTGGTAATGTAAAGAGTGGCTGTTTTACTTGTACGTAAAGTGAACCTGGATACTGTAGTAATGTAAAGAGTGGCTGTGTTACTAGTACGTAAAGTTAATTTGAATAGTGTAGTAATGTAAAGAGTGGCTGTTTAACTTGTACGTAAAGTGAACCTGGATACTGTGGTAATGTAAAGAGTGGCTGTTTTACTTGTACGTATAGTGAACCTGGATACTGTAGTAATGTAAAGAGTGGCTATGTTACTTGTACGTAAAGTGAACGTTGAAACTGTAGTAATGTAAAGAGAGGCTGTGTTACTAAGTACGTAAAGTGAACCTGGATACTGTAGTAATATAAAGAGTGGCTGTGTTACCAGTACGTAAAGTGAACCTGGATACTGTAGTAATGTAAAGAGTGGCTATGTTACTAGTACGTAAAGTGAACTTTGATATTGTAGTAATGTGAAGAGTGGCTGTGTTATCAGTACATAAAGTGAACCTGGATACTGTGGTAATGTAAAGAGTGGCTGTTTTACTTGTACGTAAAGTGAACCTGGATACTGTAGTAATGTAAAGAGTGGCTGTGTTACTAGTACGTAAAGTTAACCTGAATAGTGTAGTAATGTAAAGAGTGGCTGTTTAACTTGTACGTAAAGTGAACCTGGATACTGTGGTAATGTAAAGAGTGGCTGTTTTACTTGTACGTAAAGTGAACCTGGATACTGTAGTAATGTAAAGAGTGGCTATGTTACTTGTACGTAAAGTGAACGTTGAAACTGTAGTAATGTAAAGAGAGGCTGTGTTACTAAGTACGTAAAGTGAACCTGGATACTGTAGTAATGTAAAGAGTGGCTGTGTTACCAGTACGTAAATTGAACCTGGATACTGTAGTAATGTAAAGAGTGGCTATGTTACTAGTACGTAAAGTGAACTTTGATATTGTAGTAATGTGAAGAGTGGCTGTGTTATCAGTACATAAAGTGAACCTGGATACTGTGGTTAGGTAAAGAGTGGCTGTGTTACTTGTACGTAAAGTGAACGTTGAAACTGTAGTAATGTAAAGAGAGGCTGTGTTACTAAGTACCTAAAGTGAACCTGGATACTGTAGTAATGTAAAGAGTGGCTGTGTTACCAGTACGTAAAGTGAGCCTGGATTCTGTAGTAATGTAAAGAGTTGTTGTGTTACTGGTACGTAAAGTGAGCCTGGATACAGTAGTCATGTAAAGAGTGGCCATGTTACTAGTACGTAAAGTGAGCCTGTATACTGTAGTAATGTAAAGAGTGGCTGTGTTACTAGTACGTAAAGTTAACCTGAATAGTGTAGTAATGTAAAGAGTGGCTGTTTAACTTGTACGTAAAGTGAACCTGGATACTGTGGTAATGTAAAGAGTGGCTGTTTTACTTGTACGTAAAGTGAACCTGGATACTGTAGTAATGTAAAGAGTGGCTATGTTACTTGTACGTAAAGTGAACGTTGAAACTGTAGTAATGTAAAGAGAGGCTGTGTTACTAAGTACGTAAAGTGAACCTGGATACTGTAGTAATGTAAAGAGTGGCTGTGTTACCAGTACGTAAAGTGAACCTGGATACTGTAGTAATGTAAAGAGTGGCTATGTTACTAAGTACGTAAAGTGAACTTTGATATTGTAGTAATGTGAAGAGTGGCTGTGTTATCAGTACATAAAGTGAACCTGGATACTGTGGTTAGGTAAAGAGTGGCTGTGTTACTTGTACGTAAAGTGAACTTTGATATTGTAGTAATGTGAAGAGTGGCTGTGTTATCAGTACATAAAGTGAACCTGGATACTGTGGTAATGTAAAGAGTGGCTGTTTTACTTGTACGTAAAGTGAACCTGGATACTGTAGTAATGTAAAGAGTGGCTGTGTTACTAGTACGTAAAGTTAACCTGAATAGTGTAGTAATGTAAAGAGTGGCTGTTTAACTTGTACGTAAAGTGAACCTGGATACTGTGGTAATGTAAAGAGTGGCTGTTTTACTTGTACGTATAGTGAACCTGGATACTGTAGTAATGTAAAGAGTGGCTATGTTACTTGTACGTAAAGTGAACGTTGAAACTGTAGTAATGTAAAGAGAGGCTGTGTTACTAAGTACGTAAAGTGAACCTGGATACTGTAGTAATATAAAGAGTGGCTGTGTTACCAGTACGTAAAGTGAACCTGGATACTGTAGTAATGTAAAGAGTGGCTATGTTACTAGTACGTAAAGTGAACTTTGATATTGTAGTAATGTGAAGAGTGGCTGTGTTATCAGTACATAAAGTGAACCTGGATACTGTGGTAATGTAAAGAGTGGCTGTTTTACTTGTACGTAAAGTGAACCTGGATACTGTAGTAATGTAAAGAGTGGCTGTGTTACTAGTACGTAAAGTTAACCTGAATAGTGTAGTAATGTAAAGAGTGGCTGTTTAACTTGTACGTAAAGTGAACCTGGATACTGTGGTAATGTAAAGAGTGGCTGTTTTACTTGTACGTAAAGTGAACGTTGAAACTGTAGTAATGTAAAGAGAGGCTGTGTTACTAAGTACATAAAGTGAACCTGGATACTGTGGTAATGTAAAGAGTGGCTGTTTTACTTGTACGTAAAGTGAACCTGGATACTGTAGTAATGTAAAGAGTGGCTGTGTTACTAGTACGTAAAGTTAACCTGAATAGTGTAGTAATGTAAAGAGTGGCTGTTTAACTTGTACGTAAAGTGAACCTGGATACTGTGGTAATGTAAAGAGTGGCTGTTTTACTTGTACGTAAAGTGAACCTGGATACTGTAGTAATGTAAAGAGTGGCTATGTTACTTGTACGTAAAGTGAACGTTGAAACTGTAGTAATGTAAAGAGAGGCTGTGTTACTAAGTACGTAAAGTGAACCTGGATACTGTAGTAATGTAAAGAGTGGCTGTGTTACCAGTACGTAAAGTGAACCTGGATACTGTAGTAATGTAAAGAGTGGCTATGTTACTAGTACGTAAAGTGAACTTTGATATTGTAGTAATGTGAAGAGTGGCTGTGTTATCAGTACATAAAGTGAACCTGGATACTGTGGTTAGGTAAAGAGTGGCTGTGTTACTTGTACGTAAAGTGAACGTTGAAACTGTAGTAATGTAAAGAGAGGCTGTGTTACTAAGTACCTAAAGTGAACCTGGATACTGTAGTAATGTAAAGAGTGGCTGTGTTACCAGTACGTAAAGTGAGCCTGGATTCTGTAGTAATGTAAAGAGTTGTTGTGTTACTGGTACGTAAAGTGAGCCTAGATACAGTAGTCATGTAAAGAGTGGCCATGTTACTAGTACGTAAAGTGAGCCTGTATACTGGAGTCATGTAAAGAGTGGTTGTGTAACTATCACGTAAAGTGTTTGTTTGTTTTACATTATGATTTGTCGTTTTCCATAAGTATTTGTTTGTAAAACGTTTTCCAAAGCTAGAAAAGGTGTCTGTACTTTAACCATCCTTACATTTGATGTTATAGAGTAGAGAGAGGATACCTGTTTAACACCATGAGTGGTGAAATCGTGGGCTGTCTTTCCCTAAATGACACTCATAACAAGTCATGAACCAATAACTAAAATTAACATTCAATAACAAAAACAGTGTTTACATACATAAGACCTTTATCGTAACAGTATTTGTCCTACACAGTTTACAAACATACTTTTCGCTGTATAATATTATATGTAAATACCTTAACCTAACAGTTTTTCTACACAGTTTTTATAGGTATTTCAGGCTGTATCTTTATACAAACAAGGACCTCAACGTCGCTGCCTTTGTTGACGCGGTTTATATACATATTTCTGACTGTATCATACTGTGCATATAGACCTTATCTTAACAGTGTTTGTCCTACACAGTTCATTTACGCATTTCTTGCTGTATGTTTCTATATATATAAAATATTAAGGTGTTAGTGTTTGTTTAACACAGTTTAAATACACATTTCTGTCTGTATCTTTATATACATAAGAACTTTAACGAAACAGGATTTGTTCAACCCTGTGTATATATCGGAATTTCCTGCTGTGTCTTTATATACACAAGAACCTTAATGTAATTGTCTTTTTCCAAGACAGTTAATATACATATATCTGACTGTATCTTTATTTGTATGAGAACCTTAACGTAACAGTTTGTTCTGCAGAGTTTATAATAGTACGCCTGTCTGTATCTTTACATGCATAACGACCTTAATGTAACAGTGTTTGTACTACATAGTTTATGTACGTATTTCCGTCTGTAGCTTTCTATACATAAGAACCGTTTCGTAACAGTTCTACCCAGTTCATGTACGTATTTACAGCTGTATATGTACATAATTATCTTAACAAAATATTCACGTATTTCTCGCTGTATATTTACGTACATAAGGACCTTAACGCAATAGTCTTTCTTCAACACCTTTATATACGTATTTCTGTTTGTATCTTTACATATATATATATATATATAAGGACGTAAACGTGACCGTGTGCCCTTATATACATAAGGATGTTAATGTGTTTGTTCCATACAGTTGATATACGTACGTCTGGCTTTATCTTCATATATACCTGAAGACCTAAACATAACAGTGTTTGTTCTATGCATATATACACGTGTTTCCGCCTGTAGATTGTGATACATGAGAATCTTACCTTGACAGTATTTGTTCTATACAGTTTATATACATAATTCAGGCCTAAGGACCTCAACGTAAGAATGTTTGTGTTATGCATTGTGTATACGTATTTATGTCTGTACTTTTATGTACATGAGGACATTAACGTAAGAGTATTTGTGGTACAAGATTCATACACGTGTGTTTGGCTGGATACTTACTTACATAAATACCTTAGCTTAACAGTGTTTATTTTACTCAGTTTATAAACGTATTTCTAACTGTTTCTCTCTACACACATGGAAGATAACGTAACTGTTAGTTCTTCACAGTTTATACTCGTATTTCCTGCTGTTTCTCTCTTCACACATGGAAGATAACGTAACTGTTAGTACTACACAGTTTATACTCGTATTTCTGGCTGTTTCTCTCTTCACACATGGAAGATAACGTAACTGTTAGTACTACACAGTTTATACTCGTATTTCTGGCTGTTTCTCTCTACACACATTGAAGATAACGTAACTGTTAGTTCTACACAGTTTATACTCGTATTTCTGGCTGTTTCTCTCTACACACATGGAAGATAACGTAACTGTTATTTCTACACAGTTTATACTCGTATTTCCGGCTGTTTCTCTCTTCACACATGGAAGATAACGTAACTGTTAGTTCTACACAGTTTATACTCGTATTTCTGGCTGTATATTTCTGTACATAAGAATCTTAACTTAAGAGTGTTTGTTCTACATATAATATTTACGTATTTTAGGCTGTATCTTTCTATATATAAGCACCACAACGTAACAATGTTTGTTCTACACAGTTTATATACGTATTTCTGCATGTATCTTTATATATTCAAATATATAAAGAAACATATATACGTGCAGAAACTTTGAACAACAAATACTATATTGTTAATATCCTTATATATATATAAAGATATAGACGGCAATACAAATGTAAAATGCATAAAACAAACATTGTTACGTTAAGGTCCTTGTGTATATAAAGATACATGCAGAAATACGTATATAAACTGTGCAGAACCAACACTGTTACGTTAAGGTTCTTATGTATATGAAGACACAGACTAAAATACGTATAAGTACTGTTTATAACCAACACTGTTATATTAATATCAATATGTATATGAAGATAGAGCCAGAAATACGAATATAAACTGTACAGCACAAACACTGACTGCTACGTTATTGTTCTCATGCATGCAAAGATAACGTTAGAAACACGTATATAATCTGTGTAGAACAAACACTGTTACCTTAAGTACCTTATGTATATAAGAATAGGTCTAAAATACCTATATAAATTGTATAAAACAAACCCTGTTACATTACTGTTCTTATGTATATAGAGATACAGCCAGAGATCTTTATATGAACTGCGTAAAAGAAGTACTATTAATTTAAGACCTTTATCTATACAAATTTTGACCGAAAAATACGAGTATAAATTTTGAAAAACAAACAGTGGTACGTTAAGGTCCTTATGTATATAAAGATAGATCCAGAAATAGGTAAAGGAGCTGTACTGAACAATTAATGTAAAATTTAGGTCTTTATGTATATAAAGATACTGTTATGTTAAAGATCTTTCGTGTATAAAGATACAGAGATACATATATAAATTGTTGTAGGACAAACACTTTTACGTTAAGGTCTTTATATATTCAAATATAGAGACAGAAATATGTATATAAATTGTGTAGAACAAACACTGTCACATTAAGGTTTTTATGTATAGAAATGTATACAGACAGAAATACGAATATAAACTGTGTAGGACAAACATTGTCACATTAAAGTCTTATATATAAAGTTACAGAGAGAAATACATGTACAAACCATAAAGAAAAAACGCTGTTACATTAAGGTTATGTATATAAAGGTAAAGAGAGAAATACATATATAAACTGTGTAGAACAAACAGTGTTACGTTATTATCTTTACGTATATAAGGATAGAGACGGAAATATCTATATAAAGTGTATAGAACAAACATTGTTATATTAAGGCCCGTATGTACATGAAGCTACAGCGAGAAATACCTCTATATACGAGATCTGTTCAAAAAATACGCGGACTGTTTAAATTGCGCGGCTCCAGTTGGTTCCAGGGAAATCCGCTTGGTGTCGCTAGGTTCGCACAGATCAGCTGATTACGACGCCATTTCCCGATTGCAGATATCTTTATTTGTGTATTAGATACGCGGTTTTAAGTGAAATGCGATTTTTTCGTTTGGCGGATTTCAGAATGAATGACCTGAAGGAGCAACGACTTGCTGTGAAATTTTGTGTTAAACTTGGAAAATCTGCGACTGAAACTTTTGCTATGCTTAACACGGCTTACGGTGATGTTGCTATGAAGCGTACGGCATGCTTCAAGTGGCATGAACGTTTTAATGATGGTTGACAGTCCATTGAAAATGATGAGCGTCCTGGACGTCTTTCCACGTCGACAAAATCAACACCCTGGTGCGGGCAAATCGACGTCTGACTGTCAGGGAGCTTCCTGAAGAGTGTGGGATATCAGTTGGATCTTGTTACGAGATTTTGACCGAAAAATGCACCGCGTTGCTACGAAATTTGTGCCTCAGAACTCGTGAGTCTTTGGCCAAACACTCTATCACTGTTCTTACCCACCTTCTTCTCACCTGACCTTGCTCCTTGCCATTTTTTCTTGTTCCCCAAACTCAAAAGACCCTTGAAAGAAGAAGATTTGAGACGATTCCCGAGATTAAGATAAATGCGACGAAGGAGCTGGAGGACATTACAAAAGAAGCATACCAGGACTGTTTCAACAAGTGGAAACACAGTAGGAATAAGTGTGTGCGTTGGGGAGGAGAGTACTTTGAAGGGGTCCCAGACCTGTAACTTCTAAATAAAGTACATTTTGTTTTATGATGTCATTCCACGTATTTTCTTAACAGCCCTCGTACACTGCATAGAACAAACCCTGTTACATTAATTTACTTATGTGCAGAAAAAAAGAGCCAAAAATACATATACATGTATAAGATTGTGTAGAACAAACACTGTTAAGTTCTTTATGCTTGTAAATATAAACCCACAAATACGTTGTTGTGTGTATTCTACTCAGTTTATATATTTATTTCTAGTTCTATTATTCTATACATAAAAACCTTAATGTTACAGTGTTTGTTCTATACAGTTTATATATTTATTTCTAGTTCTGTTATTCTATACATAAAAACCTCAACGTTACAGTGTTTGTTCTATACAGTTTATGCACGTATTTCTGGCTGTATGTTTCTACACATAAGTACCGTAACATAACAGTGTTTGTTTTACACGAATTATATACGTATTTCTGTCTGTATCTTTCAATACATGAGAACATTAATGTGCCAGTGTTAGTTGTACAAAGTTGATTGGCTGTGCCGTTCTATACTTAAGTTACATTAACGTAAGAGTGTTTGTTCTGCACAGTTTACATACGTGTTTCTGACTACTTCTCCAAACGTAATGATCTTAACGTAAGTCTGTTTGTTCTATACAGTTTGCACACATATTTCTGGCTCTATCTTTACATATTTAAGGACCTCTACGTAACAGTGTTTGTTTTACAAAGTTCATATACGTAATTCTGGCTGTATCTTTACATTCCTAATAACCTTAACGTAACAGTGCTTGTTTTTCACAGTTTATATATGTATTTCTATCTGTATCTTTATATACATGAGGACATCAACGTAACAGTATTTGTTGTACAAAGTGTATGCACATATTCCTGGATGTATATTTGTACACATAAGGACCTTAACAGTATTTGTACTACACAGTTTATACTCGTGTTTCTGATGGGATATTTACGTACATAAATACCTTAACTTAAGAGTGGTTGTTTTATCCAGTTTATATGTATTTTTCCGGCTATGTCTTTGTATACATAATTACTTTAATGCCACTCTGTCTGTTCTGAAAAGTTCATATACGTATCTATGACTGTATCTTTATATACATAAAGACTTTGACGTAATAGTTTTTCTATACAATTTATATAGATATTTTCCTCTGTGTTTTTATATAATTAAGAACCTTAACTTTACAGGTTTTTGGCAGTTTATACACGCATTTGTATTTTGACAAGTATGCTTCAGAACACCAGTCACTCAGTAACCCTGATGACTTATCGACGTGTCCAGTACGCGTCACTCACTGCCTGAGGTTGCCTCTATTTCATTGTCAGTTTCTATGTGAGCATCAGCGGAGGTAGACAAAACCTGGTATGTATGTGTACTGCCCTGTGCAGAATAGTTAGTATTTACCTACTATTACATCATTTCTATGCTGAATAAGTTCTTTTAATGCTACCTAGAATGCCATGAAAAAATAAATAATAAGTTCACATTGTTCACACTTTTTTATGCAGTTTTTCTTTTTCTGCAGATTAAACAATAAAATGTCTAAAAAGCGCACTTACTCTGACGCCTTTCTTCGCTATGGCTTTGTGAATTTACCTTCTGGTGGAGAGGATCGGCCACAGTGTGTAGTATGTCACAAAGTGTTGACAAATGAAAGCCTCAAGCCATCAAAACTCTCAGCTCACCTCCAGAAGTGCCATCCAAATCTTCAAAATGAGGATCAGGCTTAATTTCAGCGCCGGGCTGTGGCACTGAAAAATATCCAGTTCGGTTCATCTGGAATTCAAGCCCAAAAGCTTCAAGCTGCGGTCGAAGCATCTTACTTTGTTGCATATAAAGTTGCCGAAAAACAAAAATGCCACACCATTGCAGAGAATCTGATTATGCCTTGTGCATACGAGATGGTAAGCAAGGTATGTGGGGAGGATCAAGCGAAGAAACTGAGTGTCATATCTCTATCAAACAACACAATCCGCCGACGAGTCGATGACATGGCATCAGATATTCTATTCCAAGTTACAACAGAGATCAAGGAAAGCTCATATAGCAAATTCTCCTTGCAATTTGATGAATCGTGTGACGTAGCCAGTTGTGCTGTTCTCCTTTGGTTCGTTCGTTACGTCCACCAGGACAAGATCAAAGAAGAGTTCCTATTATGCGAAGATCTGCTGACAACCACGAAGGGAGAAGATATCTCCAATATCATCAACACTTTCTTCACCACGAATGGATTGGATTGGAACAGCGTTCAACAGGTAGAGAGAGACGTTTATATAAAGTCTAGATTAGTATAAATACAATGAATTACATGGCATATAGTCATATAGTTTTATTTATTGTTCAAGTAGCTGTAGTGTAGCTAATATTTTATACATAATTCACAAAAAAGTATCGTGCCTGTCGTACTGAAATACTAAAGTACCAAAATAAATTAAATTAAATTAAAACCATATAATTATAACCCAAAAGATAAGTAACAATGACTAACTGACGCAATCTATAATAGTTTTTCTTTTTTAATCTAGGTCTCCGTCAATGGAGCACCGTCGATGATGGGTCGTAATCGTGGATTATGGGGCCTCATACAAGCTGTGAATCCAGAAATTTCTGTAGATCCGAAATTAATGTTTGAAGATGTGTTGAAAATCGTCAATTTCATCAAGTCCAGGGATGTGAATTCGCGCATATTCAGGGAGCTGTGCAAGGAAATGGGAGAGCAGTATCAAGTTCTGCTCTACCACACCGATGTTCGCTGGTTGTCACGAGGCAAGGTTGTACGTCGAGTCATTGAGCTCCGAACGGCTCTTCAGGAATTTCTGAAACAAAAAGAATCTCCTTTTGCTACCAAGTTCACTGATAAGGAGTGGCTTGCTCGACTTTGATACTTGGCTGACATATTTGCGGAGTTGAACAGTGATAATCTGCAACTCCAGTGCCAAAACACGACTGTCATTGATGCCCATCACACTGTGACTGCATTTCTGGGAAAACTGAGACTCTGGATTCGACGCTTGGAGAAAGGAGTGATCGCTCAGTTTCCCACCCTAGACCAGTTTGTTGAGGAGAATAGTTATGATACTGAATCACTTTTACAAACCATCAACAAATAGGATGAGCGACCATTTGAAGGGGCTTGAAACAAGCATGCAGCACTACTTTCCAGAGGGTGACCTAAAAACAGCCAGTCTTTAGTGGATCATTCATCCCTTTTCTGTACCTGATGAGGCCATTCATGATGATTATTTCCCTGCAAAGGAGGAGTGGATCACAATGCGAGCAAATGAAGCCTTGAAAGTCAAACTCCAAAACGAAAATGCAGATTCCTTTTGAATTTCACAACTAGCTGACTCGCCAACTCTGTCCAAGAGAGCCTTGAAGTTGTTGGTATCATTCTCAACAACGTATCTGTGCCAGAAGGGGTTCTCAACCGTGCTGGGGATGAAAACAAAAAAGAGGACTCGCTTGAATGTTGCAAACGATGCCAGGCTGGCACTTTCAACCACAAAGCCAAGAATTCCTAAACTAGATTCAAGTATGCAACTCCATCCATCCCACTGATGTTCTTGACATCTTTGGCAATATTCATTAGAAATGCACAATGATCAAATACAATAATTAAAAGTGTAATTGAGTGTAAATAAATTATATAAATAAAATGTAAATAAATAAAGTGCAATATATCTCTAGTTTAATTTAGCCATATACATCAATGTTGAAAACATTTTGTGAAAGGGGTAACATGCTTAATGTGGCATGTTAAATTGGGTAACAAGTTGAAAAAGTTTGGGAACCACTGTTCTAGACAGATGATATACGATTTTCTAGCTGTATCTCTGTATACATAAGAACTTAACGTAACTATATTGGTTCAATACAGTTTATACACTTATTTCTTTCTCTATCTTTACATACCCAAGGAGCTTAACGTACCAGTACAAAGTTTATACACGTATTTATGGCTGTATATTTCTATACATAAATACCTTCACTTAGCAGCGTTTGTTCTATACAGCTTATATACGTATTGCTATGTGTTATTTTTCTGTGCATAAGGAGATTAAAGTAAGTGTTTATTTCACAAGCCTAACGAAATTTATTTCCCTAGTCTAACTAAGTTTATTTCCCTTGTCTGACTAAGTTTATTTCACAAGCCTAATTTTATTTCCCTAGGCTAACTAACTTTATTTCCCTTGTCTGACTAAGTTTATTTCACAAGCCTAATTTTATTTCCCTAGGCTAACTAACTTTATTTCACAAGCCTAATTTTATTTCCCTAGGCTAACTAACTTTATTTCACAAGCCTAACTGAGTCTATTTTGCAATATTGGACAGTGACGCCATTTGAGCCAGGTTTTCTTCGAGGGTAAAGCAAGTATGTACATTAATTTCTGTAAAGGACTCACCCTTTTGATGACGTAGCATGTTTGTAAGTTGATAAACAGAAAAACTTGGCAGTTATGAGAAATGATTAAAAAAATGGTTGATTTCAATTTTGTGCATGTTAATTTCGAATAAAAGTAGTCCATTAACCACACGTTCTACATTTCTTGAAAAAAAAACGGTTGGGTGGAGCAGGCAGCTTTTCTTCTATCTCCACCTGGCGACAGTTCTAATGCAGTTCTACTTTTATTCGTTATTGACATATAACTTTGCTTTTTGGCCGAGCGCGTTAAGGCGTGCACTCGTAATCCGAGGGTCGCGGGTTCACGCCCGTGTCGCGCTAAAACATGCTCGCCCTCCCAAACGTGGGGGTGTATAATGTGACGGTCAATCCCACTATTCATTGGTAAAAGAGAAGCCCAAGAGTTGGCGGTGGGTGGTGATGACTAGCTGCCTTCCCTCTAGTCTTACACTGCAAAATTAGGGACGGCTAGCACAGATAGCCCTCGAGTAGCTTTGTGCGAAATTCCAAAAACAAACAAACAACTTTGCTTTTTTATTTATATTATTGCGAACACCTCTTTAGAAGTTTTGTGTATCATGTTTGAAAAATTTTATTCCATGTTTTTACAGGTTGTTTAAAATATTGATATCAATAATTTTTACTCATTTATCCATTTGTTGAAGTGCATTGGTGTACGTTTTGTTTCCCTCCGGGGGCAGCGGTGACTTTACGGATTTACAATCCTAAAATTCAGGGTTCAACTCCTCTCGCTGCAAATATCCCAATCCAACTCTGCTCTAAAAAGAAGCATATTTATGGTTTTATTAAGATGTTCAGTGTAATCAGAAACAAATATCTATTACAAACTATTTCCAACTTTTCGAGCCCGAAACGTAATACGATTTAATCAAGGATAAATGAAATGATAATATAACTTGTGATAATACATTCCGGGTGTATCAAGTTGGAAGGTTTATATCAACTTATTTGAAGTTATAATACGCTAATTTACGCTAGTTAAATGTAAAACACTGCGACACAGATACTGTATAATAAAAACTTCGTTTCTCAGTGGAACTAACGTCAAAACTTCATGCATTTCTGTTTCAATCTTTCGAAGTTCCTCCCTTTGGCTATGGGCGTTTTTCCCAGAAGTAGGCCACGAGGTGCGCGTGCTGTCTGACCACTTCGTAAGAATTAGCCTCGGGCAAGGCAAAACCGTTTTCTGTAACTCTTGATAACAGGTACTAAATACAAGCAAAGACAAAGTTCGCTAGTCAGACAAGTTTATTTGGCAAGTAAAATGTTAACTGCACTGTTATTATGCAATATAATACGTGTGTATACTCATAGTGTGAAACATAACCTCTTCCCCAGATATAGAAGGGTTCCGGCATGGTCAGGTGGTTAAGGCACTCGGCTCATAATCCGAGGGTGGCGGGTTCGAATCCTCGTCCCATTAAACATCTTCGCCCTTTCAACTGTGGGGGCGTTATAATTGGACACTCAATCTCTCTATTTGTTGGTAAAATAGTAGCCCACTATTAAATTAGGGATGGCTAGCGCAGACAGCCCTCGTGTAGCTTTGCGCAAAATTAAAAACAAACAAACAAACAAGATATAGAAGGGAAGTTAAATAATTACCCAGAATCTTAAGCTTTCTTTCAGTTAGCTTGGAAGAACCATTGTGTATATATTATTTGTTTGTTTGAATCGTTGTGTAAACGTTGTTTGTTAGCTTGAACCGTTGTATATGAAATGTTTTATTGTTTCAAACGTTGTGTATAAACTGTTCGTTTGTCTTTACCGTTCTTTATACATTTTACGTTTGTTTTAACCGTTGTGTATACATTATTTGTTTGTTTGAACTGTGGTGTATACTTTCTTTGTTTGTCTGTTGAATTTCACGAAGTTACTCAGTAGCTGTCCTGTCTAAAAGTTCTCATATTAGAGACAGTAGGCTGTAGAGAGAGAAAACGCAGATAAGCAGTCTTGGTATTAACTTTTTTTAAAATTTCGCGCAAAGCTACACAAGAGCTATCTGCGCTAGGCTTCCCTAATTTAGCAGTGTAAGACTAGAGGGAAGGCAACTAGTTATCACCACCCACCGCCAAGTCTTGGGCTACTCTTTTAGCTATGAATAGTGAGATTGACCGTAGCATTATAACGTCCCCACGGCTGAAAGGGAGAGCATGTTTGGTGTGACGAAGATTCGAACCCACGGCCTCAGATTACAAGTCAAGTGCTCTAACTACCTGGCTAGGCCGAGCCCTGCGTATTGAAATATAACAATTCCTGGTGCTAGGTTCTAGGTTTTTAAATATAACATTTATGTTCGTTGTGGTAGATTCTAGGTATTTAAATAGAACCTTTATGTTCGTTGTGGTAGATTCTAGGTATTTAAATAGAACCTTTATGTTCGTTGTGGTAGATTCTAGGTATTTAAATATAACCTTTATGTTCGTTGTCGTAGATTCTAGGTTTTCAAATATAACCTTTATGTTCGTTGTCGTAGATTCTAGGTTTTTAAATATAACCTTTATGTTCGTTGTCGTAGATTCTAGGTTTTTAAATATAACCTTTATGTTCCTGGTGGAAGAGTCTAGGTATTTAAATGTAACGTTTTTTGTCCCTCGTGGTAGAGTTTAGGTATTTCAATGTAATGACGATGTTCCTAGTGCTAGAGTTTAGGTATTTAAATATAATATGCTCCTGGTTATAGTGTCTACGTATTTAAATATAATATATTCATGGTGATAGTGTCGAGGTATTTAAATATAATATATTCATGGTGGTAGTGCGTACGTGTTTAAATATAACGTATATATTCATGGTGGTAGATAGATAGTGTCCCACAGTTGCACAACTATATGTCTGTGATCACACCGCTTATTAATTTTAGAAATATTAGTAAAACACAAATAGTGAAAAAAGTCTAGCAGTGAGTAACATATTACTATACTTATGGCACAGTCTAGCAGTGGGTAACATATTACTATACTTATGACACAGTCAAGCAGTGGGTAACATATTACTATACTTATGGCACAGTCTAGCAGTGGGTAACATATTACTATACTTATGGCACAGTCTAGCAGTGGGTAACATATTACTATACTTATGACACAGTCAAGCAGTGGGTAACATATTACTATACTTATGGCACAGTCTAGCAGTGGGTAACATATTACTATACTTATGGCACAGTCTAGCAGTGGGTAACATATTACTATACTTATGGCACAGTCTAGCAGTGGGTAACATATTACTATACTTATGACACAGTCAAGCAGTGAGTAACATATTACTATACTTATGACACAGTCTAGCAGTGGGTAACATATTACTATACTTATGGCACAGTCTAGCAGTGGGTAACATATTACTATACTTATGGCACAGTCTAGCAGTGGGTAACATATTACTATACTTATGGCACAGTCTAGCAGTGGGTAACATATTACTATACTTATGACACAGTCTAGAAATGGGTAACATATTACTAAACTTATAGTACAGTCTAACTGTAGGTAACATATCACTATACTTATGGTACATTCTAGCAGTAGGTAACATATCACTATACTTATGACACAGTCTAGCAGTAGGTCACATATCACTATACTTATAGTACAGTCTAGCAGTGGGTAACATATTACTAAACTTATGACACAGTCTAGCAGTAGGTAACATATCACTATACTTATAGTACAGTCTAGCAGTGGGTAACATATTACTAAACTTATAGTACAGTCTAACTGTAGGTAACATATTACTATACTTATGACACAGTCTAGCAGTGGGTAACATATTACTATACTTATAGAACAGTCTAGCAGTGGGTAACATATTACTAAACTTATAGTACAGTCTAACTGTAGGTAACATATCACTATACTTATGGTACATTCTAGCAGTGGGTAACATATTAGTAAACTTATAGTACAGTCTAGCAGTGGGTAACATATTAATAAACTTATGGCACAGTCTAGCAGTTGGTAACATATTACAAAACTTGTAGCACAGTCTAGCAGTGGGTAACATATTACTAAACTTATAGTACAGTCTAGAAGAGTGTACAGTTTGTAAGTTACAGAAGTGTTTAACAGGACAGATGAGAGGAGTGTATAGTTTGTAAGTTACAGAAGTGTTTACCAGGACAGATGAGAGGAGTGTATAGTTTGTAAGTTACAGAAGTGTTTACCAGGACAGATGAGAGGAGTGTATAGTTTGTAAGTTACAGAAGTGTTTACCAGGATAGATGAGAGGAGAGTATAGTTTGTACTTGTACGTTACAGAAGTGTTTACCAGGACAGATGAGAGGAGTGTATAGTTTGTACGTTACAGAAGTGTTTACCAGGACAGATGAGAGGAGTGTATAGTTTGTAAGTTACAGAAATGTTTACCAGGTGAGATGAGAGGAGTGTATAGTTTGTACGTTACAGAAGTGTTTACCAGGACAGATGAGAGGAGTGTATAGTTTGTACGTTACAAAAGTGTTTACCAGGACAGATGAGAGGAGTGTACAGTTTGTAAGTTACAGAAGTGTTTACCAGGTGAGATGAGAGGAGAGTATAGTTTGTACGTTACAGAAATGTTTACCAGGTGAGATGAGAGGAGTGTATAGTTTGTACGTTACAGAAGTGTTTACCAGGTGAGATGAGAGGAGAGTATAGTTTGTACGTTACAGAAATGTTTACCAGGTGAGATGAGAGGAGTGTACAGTTTGTAAGTTACAGAAGTGTTTACCAGGTGAGATGAGAGGAGTGTACAGTTTGTAAGTTACAGAAGTGTTTACCAGGTGAGATGAGAGGAGAGTATAGTTTGTACGTTACAGAAATGTTTACCAGGTGAGATGAGAGGAGTGTATAGTTTGTACGTTACAGAAATGTTTACCAGGTGAGATGAGAGGAGTGTACAGTTTGTAAGTTACAGAAGTGTTTACCAGGTGAGACGAGAGGTGTGTATAGTTTGTACGTTACGGAAGTGTTTACCAGGTGAGATGTGACGGGTGTATAGATTTTAAGTTAGAGAATTGTTGATGAGGACAGATGAGGGGTGTGTAGATTGTAGGTTAGATAAATCTTTACTGGGACTTGTGAGAGGGGTGTGTAGATTGTAGGTTAGATAAATCTTTACTGGGACATGTGAGAGGTGTGTGTAGATTGTAGGTTGAATAATTGTTTACCATAACAGATGAGAAGATTGTATCGATTGTAGGTTAGACATTTGTTACTAGGACAGATGATAGAGGTGTATAGATTGTAAGTTACAGATTTGGTTACCAGGACTGATTATAGGTGTGTATAGATTCTAGGTTACAGAACTGTTTACCAGGACAGATGAAAGTTGTGTATAATTTCTAAATTAGAAAATTGTTTATCAGGGTAGATGAGAGAGTTGTATAGACTGTATTAAGTGTTTACTAAGTCAGATGAAGGAAGTGTATAATGTGAAGAATATAGAATACTTTTCCACAACAAACAAGAGGGGTGTATGGATTTTATATTAGCTAAATTTTTACCAGTAAAGAAAGTATGATTACAGACTTGAATTATTGTCTATATTACCAGGTATTTTATTGGGTATGGCTGTTCACTTGGTTTATATGGTCTTCATTTGTATCTGTTTTATTAAGTATAACTGTACTTCGTTTATATGACGTTCATTATTAACTGTGTTATTAGGTGTGACTGTTTACTTCGTTTATATGACGTTCATTACTAACTGTGTTATTAGGTGTGACTGTTTGCTTCGTTTATGTGATCTTCATTAGTAGCTGTTTTATTAAGTATGGCTGTTTACTTAGATTATATGGTTTTCCTTAGTAGCTGTTTTATTAAGTATGGCTGTTTACTTAGTTTATATACTCTTTATTAGTGGTTGTTTTTTTAAGTATGACCATTTACTTGGTTGATATGGTCTTCTTGAGAAGGTGTTTTATTAGGTATGACTGTTTATTTGGTTTATAAATTGTGCATTAGACGCTGTATTAATAAATATGACTGTTTACTTGGTTTATATGGCCTTCCTTAATGGTTGTTTATAAAGTATGGCTTTATAATGTATGGCTTGAGTTGGATTATATGATCTTCATAGCAACTGTTTTTACAAGTATGACTGTTTTCTTGGTTTATATGGTCTTCATTAGCAGCTGTTTGATAAAGTATGACTGATTACTTCGTTTATGTGGTCTTCATTAGTATATATATATATATATATATATTTAAGTATGGTTGTTTACTTGGTTTATATGGTCTTTCTTAATAGCTATTTTATTAGATATGACTGCGTACTTGGTTTATATAGTGCTCATTAGTAGCTGTTTTATTAAATATCAGTATTTACTTGGTCTATACAGTTTTCTTGAGTAGGTGTTTTATTAAATATGACTGTTTACTTGGTTTATATATTCTGCATTAGACGCTGTGTTAATAAGTATGACTGTTTACTTGGTTTGTATGGCCTTTATTAACGGTTGTTTTATAAAGTATGGCTGTTGAGCTGGGTTATATGGTCTTTAGTAGTAGTTGTTTTTACAAGTATCACTGTTTTCTTGGCTTATATGGTTTTCACTGGTATATGTTTTGTCAAGTATGACTATTTACTTAATTTATATGGTCTTCATTAGCAACTGTTTTATAAAGTATGACTGCGTACTTGGTTTATATAGTCCTCATTAAAGCTGTTTTTTAAGTATCACTGTTACTTGGTTTATATGGCCTTCAGTAGTATCTGTTTTATTAAGTATGACTGGTTACTTGAATTGTGTTTATCATTTGAGGCTGTATTAATAAGTATGGCTGTTTACATGGTTTATATGGTCTTCATTAGAGGTTGTTTTATGAAGAATGTCTGTTTACAGGGTTCACATGGTCTTCATTAGAGGTTGTTTTATTAAGTATCACTTGTTGTGTATGCTCTTCAGTGGTAGATATCTAAATAAGTAAGACTGTTCAGGAGCTGAACCAGAAATGGACATTGTTGTTTTTTCTTTAGTTTGAGTGCTTGCTACAAGCACCGCAGGCGCAAAGCTATGCTAAAGGGGTCCGGGGGCATGTCCCCCGGAAAATTTTTAAATAAAAACATAAAAGAAAAGCCTGAATTATGCATTCTGAGACCATTTTCTTGGCAAATTTCAGAATATCACACTGAGATATTTGTCTAATTTTTAAATCATAAATAAATATACAGGCCTATATATATAATATATAGAGATAAGTTATCAGGCCCAGCAAAGTAGGCCTACAGTCCTATAATCAACATATAAAATATAGAGCCACTCAGGAGAGTGCAAGATATATGTATAGTGTCTATAATGTCTATTCAAATATCATGGATAGTGTATGTTTACATACCCTGGATTTCAAGAATTAGCTGCACAAATAAACAGTAGGTGGCACCATGGCTCTAATCTACTACTATTGGCAACATCTATAGTGAATCAGTCACTCTAGATAGTGCCAATTGTACTGTGAATGTGACGTTTACAAACAAAAGCTGCGATAAACAATCATTCACTACGTTAAGCCTAAAAAAAACAAAAGACACTGAATGGGTTCTTTAAACCCATTCATGAGGCTGAACCTGATCAATGTGCTGCAGCCAATCAGCTTGAATCAGAATTGTCAACTGGATTGACAGAGTCATCACCGTGACCTTTTACCAGTGCTGCTACTTCCACCTCAGGTCCAGTCTTGGACATGTTGCTGTCTTGGTGGTACTGTTTCAATTAATGTACCTTGAAGTCTTCAACAGCCTTCTTCCAGTTTGTTGCAGTTTCAGATACCCTTGAGACCATATCAGGTTGGCAAGACAGAGATTCTGCCACGTAAGCCAATCAATTGTTGTGTTCTATAACACATCTAGAATTCATCATCACTCTACTTACTATTGTTGAATTGTTTTCCTTTAGTTTACTTCTGTATAACTTACTGCAGCAACAGAACATTGTACTGCGATGGATCGCGCAGAAATAGTGGAAGATTTAATCCGTTCACTCATAAATAATACTGTGAATGAATCTAACAACATTTTCTGTGAGGCTCAAACTCTGTGTAGTGAGCTCCAAATTGACATCATAATGCCAAGGTAGGCTAAAAAACAGATGTACCGTGCTTACCCACAAATCACTAACCCTGAGGAGTACTTTCGTATTGTTGTATTTGTACCATTTGTTGATTACTTTCTTTCACAAAGTGGTAGTGTCTACTACCACCAGGAACTACCACAGAACGGTCAGAACCCACAGCACAACAATATGACCAAATTAAAAAGTTGGTCAATATATACAAGGCTGACACTGACAGCACTTCACTAGCTGCAGTAAGTGAACTTAGGGTTTGGTACAAATCACTTGCAAACAACAGACTAAAAAATGTCATAGATGCATATGCAATGTGCAATGCAGAGACGTTCCCAGTCATTTTTAGACTGTTGAAAGTATTTGCTACGCTGCCTGTGTCAACAAGCTCAGTGGAACGTTCGTTTTCAACTCTCAGAAGACTCAAAACGTATTTGAGAAATACCACCACTGATGATCGATTGAATGGCCTCATTATACATTCACTGTGATATTAAAGTTGAACCAAACTGTGTTGTAGATGTCCTGGCAAGAACAAACAGGTGTTTGAGCCTTTCACAGATATTCGATTGTATTTCTCTAGTTCTGACAAAACTTTCTGTATTTTTCGATTAGAAATTTGTATTTGACGATTTATTGTGTGAAATTATCTGCCATGCAATCAGGGATCTTTATAAAACTTCACAGGTGGCAACTGAACTTGTCTAAAAAGTTTGGGTCCATGGGTGGGTTAAACCCCAACCCCCCTTGGGCTACAACCCTGATTTACTTTGTTTATATGGTCTTCATTAGTATCACCTCTTTTAAGTATGATTGTTTACCCGGTTAACATAGTCTTTATTAGTAACTGTATCATTAAGTATAAATATTTTAGTTTTATAAGTATGACTCTTTACTTGGTTTAAATGGTCTTAATTAGTGGCTGTTTTATTAAGCATGAATAGTTAATTGGTTTATATGATTTTTAATAGTAGCTGTTTCATTAACTGTGGCTCTTTTCTTGGTCTTAATAAGAAACTGTTATTAAATATGACTGTTTACTTGATTTATATGGTTTTCATTAGTTTTTTTTTATTAAGTATGATTGTTAGTATAATTTATGTGATCTTTCTTAGTAGGTGTTTAATTAAGTATGACTATTTACTTGGTTTATATGGTTATCATTGGTGGCTGTGTCAATAAGTATGAGTGTATTCTTTGTTTATATGGTCTGCATCAGAGACTGTGTCAATAAGTATGAGTGTATTCTTTGTTTATATGGTCTTCATCAGAGACTGTGTCAATAAGTATGAGTATAATTTTTTGTTTATATGGTCTGCATCAGAGACTGTGTCAATAAGTATGACAGTTTTCTTTGTTTATATGGTCTGCATCAGAGACTGTGTCAATAAGTATGAGTGTATTCTTTGTTTATATGGTCTGCATCAGAGACTGTGTCAATAAGTATGACTGTTTTCTTCGTTTATATGGCTTTAATTAGTAGCTATTTTATAAAGTATGACTGTTAACGTAATTTACGTGGTCTTTAAGAATTAGTGCTACTTAGTTTATATGGTCTTTATTATTTGCTGTTTTATAAAGTATGGGTATTTAGCTGGATAATATGGTCTTTATTAGTAGTTGTATCATTATGTTTGACTGTTTATATGGTCTTCATTAGTACCTGTTTTATTAGATATATCTGTTTACTTAATTTATATGGTCTTTATCAGTAGTTGTTTAATTAAACATGACTGTTTACTTCGTTTATATGATTTCATCAGTATTTGTTTTATTAAGTTTGACTCTTTACTTGGTTTCTAAGGTCTACATTACTAGGTATTTTTAAGTATGATTGCTTACCTGGTTGATACGGTCTTCTCTGGTAGCTGTTTTATTAAGCATGACTAATTACATGATTTATGAGGTCTTCATTAGTAGCTGTTTTACTAAATATGACAGATTAGTTGTTTATATGCTCTTCATTAGTAGATTATTAAGTATGATTTAAGTAGTTTTATTAAGTATGATTGTTTACTTGGTTTATATGGTCTTAGTTGTAGCTGTTTTATTAAGTATGCCTCTTTACTTGGTTAATATGGTCTTTATTAGAGGCTGTTTTATGACGTATGAATGTGTACTTTGTTTATATGGTCTTCATTATTTGCTGTTTATGAAGTGTGACTTTTTACATGGGCTAATTGTTCTGCATTAGAGGCTATGCTAATAAGAATGACTGTTTTTTTGGCTTATATGGCCTTTATTAACGGCTGTTTTATAAAGTATGGTCATTTAGCTGGATTATATGGTCTTCATTAAGAGCTGTTTTTTAAATATGACTTTTTACTTGTTTGATATGATCTTCATATTTTATTAAGTGTGACTGTTTCTTTGGTTTATGTGTTCTTCAGTACTACCAGTTTTATTAAATATAACTATTTACTTGGCTTATAAGTTTCTCATTAGTAGCTGTTTTATTAAGTAGTATTATTTACTTGGTTGATATAGTCTTCATTAGTTGGTGTTTTATTAAGTAAGACTATTCACTTGATGTATATGTACTGCATTAGAGGCTTTGTTAATATGTATGGCAATTTACTTGGTTTATATGGTTTTCACTGACCTCTGTTTTATAAAGTATGGCTGTTTAAGTGGATTCTGTGGTCTTTATTTGTGGCTGTTTTATTAAGTATGGGTTTTTACTTCATATAGTCTTCTTTAGTGCTGTTTTATTAAGAGGGCCTCTTTACTTGATTTATATGGTCTTCACTAGTCGCTGTTCTATTAAGTATGATTGTTTATTTGATTTTTATAATCTTCATTAGATGCTGTTTTATTAACCATGACTCTTTACTCGATTTATATTGTCCACATTAGTAGGTAGTTTTTAAGTATGAATGTGTACCTAGTTGATATGACCTTCATTAATGGGTTTTTTCTTATGTATGATAGTTTCTCTTGTTGGTATGTCTTTTTTACTTTATGTTTTATTAAGTATGACTCTTTACTTTGTATATGATCTTAATTAGTAGCTGTTTTATTAAAAATAACTGTTTAAATGATTTATATGTTTTTCCTTTGTAGCAGTTTTATTAAGTATGACTGTTTCCTTTATTTATATGGTCTTTCCTTGTAGCTGTTTTATTAAATCTGACTGTTTACTTGCTTTACATGGTTCTCATTTCTACTGTTTTATTAAGCATGCTTGTTTACTTGGTTTATATGGTCATAATTTTAGGCTGTGTTAATAAATATGAGTGTTTACTTGGTTTATATGGTCATCATTTTAGGCTGTGTTAATAAATATGAGTGTTTACCTGGTTTGTATGGTCATCATTTTAGGCTGTGTTAATAAATATGAGTGTTTACCTGGTTTATATGGTCATCATTTAAGGCTGTGTTAATAACTATGGTTTTTTAATTAGATTACACTGTTCTCATTAGCCTTCATTAACGGGTTTTTTTACAAAGTATGGCTATTTAGCTGGATTATATGATCTCTATTAATAGCTGTTTTTTTAAGTATGTCTTTTTACTTGCTTGATATGATTTTTATTAGAAGCTGTTTTATTTAGTATGAGAGTTTACTTGTTTTGTGTGGTCTAACTTATTAGCTGTTTTATTATGTATAACTGGTTACTCGGTTGATATAGTCTTCATTAGTAACTCGTTTATTAAGTGTGTTTATTTGGTTTATATGGTGTTTATTAGCAGCTGGTTAATTTAGTGTTAATGTTTATTTGGTTTATATGGTGTTCATTAGTAGCTGTTTTATTAAGTATGACTGCTTACTTGGTACATATGGTCTTTAATTATAGCTGTTTTATTAAGTATGACTGCTTACTTGGTACATATGGTCTTTAATTATAGCTGTTTTATTAAGTATGACTGCTTACTTGGTACATATGGTCTTTAACTATAGCTGTTTTATTAAGTATGACTGTTTACTTGGTACATATGGTCTGTATTTATAGCTGTTTTAGTAAGTATGACTGCTTACTTGGTACATATGGTCTTTAATTATAGCCGTTTTATTAAGTATGACTGTTTACTTGGTACATATGGTCTTAATTATAACTGTTTTATTAAGTATGACTGTTTACTTGGTACATATGGTCTTAATTATAGCTGTTTTATTAAGTATGACTGTTTACTTCATTTATATAGTCTTCCTTGCTAGTTGTTTGAATAAGTGTGGCTGTTTAATTGGATTATATGGTCTTCATTGGTCACTGTTTTATCAGGTGGCCCCCCGCTAGTCCAGCGGTATGTCCTCTCGGTGGGCTCAGCAGATAACCTGATGTGGCTTTGCTCTAAGAAAAACAAACAAACAATTTATTAGGTGGGACTGTTTATTTGGTTTATATAGTCTTATTTAGAGGCTGTTTCACTGAATATTGCTGTTTAAGTAGACTATATGGTCTTCATTAATATCTGTTTTATAAAGTTTGACTGAGAACTTGGTTTATATGGTATTCATTTGAGACGGTGTTTATGTGTCTTACTGTTTACTTGGTTTATATGGTATTCATTTGAGACGGTGTTTATGTGTCTTACCGTTTACTTGGTTTATATGGTATTCATTTGAGACGGTGTTTATGTGTCTTACTGTTTACTTGGTTTATATGTTCTTCCTTAGTAGCAGTTTTATTAAGTATGACTATTTGCTTATTTTATACGGTCTTTATTAGTAGTTGTTTTATTAAGTATGATGTTTTACTTGGTTTATACGGTCTTCATTAGCAGTTGTTTTATTAAGTATGATGTTTTACTTGGTTTATACGGTCTTTATTAGTAGTTGTTTTATTAAGTATGATGTTTTACTTGGTTTATACGGTCTTCATTAGCAGTTGTTTTATTAAGTATGATGTTTTACTTGGTTTATACGGTCTTTATTAGTAGTTGTTTTATTAAGTATGATGTTTTACTTGGTTTATACGGTCTTTATTAGTAGTTGTTTTATTAAGTATGATGTTTTACTTGGTTTATACGGTCTTTATTAGTAGTTGTTTTATTAAGTATGATGTTTTACTTGGTTTATACGGTCTTTATTAGTATTTGTTTTATTAAGTAAGATGTTTTACTTGGTTTATACGGTATTTATTAGTAGTTGTTTTATTAAGTATGATGTTTTACTTGGTTTATACGGTCTTTATTAGTAGTTGTTTTATTAAGTATGATGTTTTACTTGGTTTATACGGTCTTTATTAGTAGTTGTTTTATTAAGTATGATGTTTTGCTTGTTTCATACGGTATTTATTAGTTTCATCTTTTTCTTCACATTTATTAAGTGTTTTTACTTTGTTTGTTTTACATTTAAAATGTTTCCTGTGCTGGTGTTGTACCGATGAGATCAACTGTTTACACTGACCGTTTATTTTAATTTTGTTATGAAAGATTGTTTTCCAATATAATGTAGAAGCGAACTTTTTTGTCGAACCATATATGTATGGAGAGAAACTCGTTATCGGTTTCACTAGATAAAGATAATATAATCAGGTAATTTTCTTCGAATATTCTAAATCTTATTTGTGGAATGAATGTTACTGTGCTTCTTTATGATGTTAAAGATTTATAACTGTATATTCAGAGAGTTCATACAGTGCGAAGTAAACTTATGGTTGTTGAACGTGTCTCTTACTGAGACAACAACTATGGAGAACACTGAGTTAATGAGGTTTTCTGGATTTAGAATAATAAAAAATGTTATTTCCGGGGTGTTCAAACTTCACCCAGTTTTGAAATTCTTTCTTATGTCTCAGTATAACTAAAAAACTAAGGAAGTTAGTAGTCACGAAGTAGTCAAATAGTAGACAGAACTAGAACATCTATGTAGTAAGTGTACCAATGTAAAGAAACGACACCCTAATAGATATATTTAATAACGAACGTATTAATCTCTATGCAAATGAAAAACAGTCTGAAATATTTAGCTAGAATTGACTCTTTTAATGAAAGAAAAACTTCTTTAAACTTTCATTTATCAGTATTAGTTCGTTTGATTTACTGTTAGTTTTTAGTTTTGCTGGTTTAGTTTCTCACCTCATATTTTAGTTTTAGATTTACTGCATATTTTAAGGACTTATTTTTAGGGCTCCAGGTTAAGGACTTTGTAAACGAGAGAGGTCAATGACACGAATTTAATCAGTCTATAAATAGTCATTCGTCCGTATCTTTTTTTTATTAGAGTGAAACGGTTCCTAGCAGCAAACAAAGTGGAACGTTTGCCTCGGGTTCATTCAAGGTTTTCATCATTTCGGTCACTGATCGCAAAGGCCAATAACCAATAATTGTTTCACTCTGGGGCGTGTCTTTTCGTCATATTTTGTGTATTTATATATAGATACATGTTTTTTTTTATATTTGTTTCACATACAACTACCTGTAAAAATAAACAGTGAAAGTAAAATATGTAACATTATTAGCGACAGCGAACTCTCACAACCAGTTTTAAGGCGTTGGTAGTTGGAGCTGTGAAAGAACATTAAAGTGTTGAATATACATACAAATGTAACAGTACATTTATCTGATACGAAGAAATATATAAGTGAATTCCAGCAAATGGCCTGGTTGTTAGGCCATTCTGTGAGCTGCATCTTTGATTTCCATTAGCTGTTATAATGTAATAATCAATCCCAATTTTCATTTGTAAAAAAAATATCCCAAAAGTTGACGGTTGGTAATAAAAAAGTCGGAAGATTAATAACACGTCCCTTATACATCCGGATATATTGTCCATACACCCGGATATATTGTTCATACATCCGGATATCTTGTCCATACACCCGGATATATTGTTCATACATCCGGATATCTTGTCCATACACCCGGTTATATAATGTTCATACATCTGGATAAGAATTGTGTCACTGAAGTTCACCTCCTCTTTGTTACTCAAACTCATCAAGATAATTTATTTAAAGTTAAGTGTCTGCATGTGTAGGATACATTAACTTTCCACGATATAAATGTTTATTAAACAACAACTACATCATAGCTTTTGAAAAGAAGATATTTTTATTTCAAACCTAGAAAATAATGTGTGATAATTAATGTTCCATGCATACATCCAGAGAATTAGGTAGCCAGCCTTGTATTGTTGTTGTGAGTGTGTAATTGGTTGAAGGTAGCCAGCCTTGTATTGTTGTTATACAATATTGTATACATTGTTATAAAGTATTGTTGGTATACAATAGAATGGTGAATAGAAAACTTACAAAACAAGAAAACCAATCTTCAAACCAATATGAATCGGAATTTGCTGTCATCGTGTTACTCGGGCCAGATGTCATGACAACTTTTGGTTAGGACACTGGTGACATGTCTTTAAACCAAGAGTAGTATATATTTGTTTTTTGTCAGACTGCAATCGGTAAATATGAGATACCATGTCTGTTGAACTTTATCCTTTGTGGTTTTATTTGGCACGATTAAACGAAACGATAAATTTGTCATTTTTGAAGAAATATAAATCGAGCGGGAATCGAAACAACGTTTCTCCTTAACGAACAGATTCAAAACATGCAAGGGTCATCTGAAGATAGCCGTTTCTAAGTTCTAAAGGTCATCTAAAAATAGCCGTTCCTAAGTTCTAAGGGTCATCTGAAGATAGCCGTTCCTAAGTTCTAAAGGTCATATGAAGATAGCCGTTCCTAAGTTCTAAGGGTCATCTGAAGATAGCCGTTCCTAAGTTCTAAGGGTCAGCTAAAGATAGCCGTTCCTAAGTTCAAACTAGTTTTTTCTCCAACTTTTCCTCATAACATTTTCAACGATTATTATTATTTTTCTAATTTGTAAAGATAAACCAACAAAATTACTGCGGTGAACCTTACCATAAACAGAGACGTTAAAACAGTCAACTTTTATATAATTTAGTCACGTAGAAAATGCAAGTTATGTTATTACAATATTAACTTTTGAGGATGCGTGCTTCCAAACCCATTAGATTCAACTACCATATACTTTCATCTGTTATCGTAAAATCTAAATGTTTAGCCAAGTACCCAGACTCCTTCCTACACCACTGATAAGAACCAGAGAGATGAGCTTCTTTGATTAGTTATGTCTGGTTTCATATTCAAATATTTCAAATGAATGACATTCTATTATTATTTTGTTATTTCATATACGAGCCAGTTTTCCTCGTGTTCGCATTTCTGTTCCTTTAACTTAAGTGCTTTGTTCGGTTTATCTATTCTACTTTCATTAATATTCAATCAAATTGATGCAACAAATATAAAGTGTTCGTGCTGATCCTAAGTTTTACCCTGTCATTAAATGAGCTAAAGTTCAGAATTCAAAACTTATTTAACTGATGTTAAATACAAGTTTCGAGTGTAGAATCCTGTTTGTGTGACATGTTTCACTCACAAACGTTTTTCTTTCTCACCATTAAGCAGCGAAACAACCTGTGGTTAAGAAAGTTCTTAATGTTAAAGGAAGTAAAGTATTTTTAAAGATCATATGACAAGTCATACTCTAGTTACTCCACGTAACAAGTCACACTCTAGTTACTCCACGTAACAAGTCATACTCTAGTTACTCCACATAACAAGTCTTACTCTAGTTACTCCACGTAACAAGTCTTACTTTAGTTGCTCCACATAACAAGTCTTACTTTAGTCTCTTCATACAAGTCTTACTCTTGTTTCTCCACATAACAAATCTTACTTTAGTTTATTCACATAATAAGTCTTACTTTAGTCTCTCCACATAACAAGTCTTACTTTAGTCTCTCCAGATAACAAGTCTTACTTTAGTTTCTTCACATAACAAATCTTCCTTTAGTTTATTCTCATAACAAGTCTCACTCTCGTCTTCTTCACATTACAAGTCGTACTCTGGTATCTCTGTAAGTTATATAGTCAAATAAAGAAATGCTGGCCAAAACCATAAGATTATAAGTTAAGTAGCCAATAAAGAAGTGTTGGCTAACAACTATAAGATTCTCTATAAGTTAAATAGCCAATAAAGAAGTGTTGATCAACACCATAAGATTCTCTATAAGTTATATAGTCTAAGCTGAGAAGTTTTTGGGGGTTTCATATAAAATCATGATAGTTAAGATAACCTTTCTTTCTGGTGAATTAATAATTAATTTCTTTTAGTTGTTTTCCAGAGAAGATCCTAAACATTAAAAATGTACAAATAATTACGTGTTTTTTTTTCAAAATAAGTTTAAAGTACAAAAGATACAGATGGTTTTTAAGTACGCGTGTTCCCCTGGAATACAAGCTCTACTTGAATGTGTTTAGTGAGAGTGTAACATGCTTGTCAGAAACCTGTTAAATGGCATTCAAGTAGCAACGGTAAAACAAAGAATAGAGACACACAGACGTCCGAACTGAGTGTAAAACAAATACAGCGGTACCTCGGTACTCGAATGACTCCCTTCTCGAACAATTCTGTTTTCGAACATATTGTTTGAAAAAAAAATGTCTCGGTTGTCGAACGTAAACTCGGTTCCCGAACAAAGCTGTTGTGGCCCGAACCCCCGAAATAACTCGACTGATGACCCGAACGATTTTTCGAACATTTTCGGCTCACGACAAGCTTGGCCAAAATATTTTACCCGCACCTGTCGCTCAGTCCACACCCCCGTTAAAATCTGCTGTGAACGTTTTCGCTTTTCTTTTTGTTGTTGTTGTTTTTCTAAATATTCTGATTAAATAAGGCACTATGGGGTTAAAGAAAGATAATGAAACCACAAACCAAAAAGAAAAGTTGTTAGAGTTATAATAAAAGTGATAAAAGATCTCATAGTGAAGTATGAGAGTGGTGTTCACGTGTCCGATTTTGCTACACAGTTTGGTATGGCAAAGTCTACAGTGTGCACCATACTGAAAAATAAAGAGGTCATCAAAGGAGCTGATGTTGCAAAAGGAGTGACAGTGCTTACGAAACAAAGATCACAAACAATGGAAAAGGTAGAAAAACTGTTATTGATTTGGGTAAACGAAAAACAGTTAGCTGGTGATAGCATTTCTGAGACTTTCATTTGTAAGAAAGCAAAACAGTTGCATGCTGACCTCCTGAAAAGCACCTCTGGAATGAGTGCTGATACAAGTGATGCCTTTAAGGCTAGTATGGGTGGTTTAAAACAGTTAGGAAGAGAAGTGACATACTTAGTGTGGTGAGACATGGGGAGGCAGAAACAAACCTCATGAGACAAGTTTTTAGTGAGAAATAGGTCCGGTGAGTCTCAAGCAGGTTGTAGCAGTGTAAAGAGAGAGAAAAGAGAAAGAACCCCAGAAGGAGAGTTACCTGACGTTTTTATGGAAGGTGACGCCCCTTTCAAACAGTAATAACCCTCCTACTCTCCACGTTCCTCACCACCTTTCACTTACGTCATCAGCTCTGCTCAGCTCAGGTAAAGTGAAGTTAAATTTTCATTTATTGTGTTTATAGTTTTTGTGGTTGACATGTAGGTATTATTATATAGGTATAAATAAGCAATATTTTTACTTAAAACGCCTCATAATGCGTAATTTTCGGAGGTCTGTAACGGATGAATTTAATTTACGGTATTTCTTATGGGAAAAATTGATTCGGTTTTCGAACAGCCTTCTGGAACGGATTAAGTTTGAGGACCGAGGTACCACTGTAATTGTTTTGTAAGATAAGTTGCAAATAAAGTAAATCCTGTTTTATCCTATAACAATTTAAATTTAAGATATAAGCCAATGTCTTCTCACGAGGTATAAATTAGAAATGAAACTGAAATAGTAAGTGTATGTTAACAGAATGAACTTACTATATATTTACTGTAATATTTGTCAGTACCAATAAAACTTTGGAAAGAGAACAATTTTCTCAACTCTACTATCTGTTTATAGTATGCTTTGGATGAAACTCTTGTTAGCTAGTTTTGAAACGAATTCATAACACAAGAAAAACACGCTGCATATTTTTTTGATGCTACGCCATGTTCTCATGACTATAAGATGTTAAATCAGACTGTCTACTTTTGTTGTTTTATTGGGCATTAGACGCTATAAACGCATTACCTGAACAACTTTGTGACATGTTTCAACAACTAAGGTGAGTAAAAAGTAACCCTACAGAAAAGTAGAACATGTCATCTGCTGCTCTGATGTTTTCTTACTTTGAGTGCTTACTGGGCACGAGGCTAGGTCAGGGACAGAATAAGTAAGGAGAGCAGACTAGGTGGCGCTCCAGTCGAGTGATAATACTTTAACTAGTTTCAGTAAATCTGACACTCATTAGAGAAATAACACAAGAAGGATCGAGATGAAAGTGTGCTTTGTATTACTACTTCTTGTAGGAGCCGGTAGGGAGAGCTGCTTTTGTTACTTTAGCTACTTAGAATGTTTTAGTGGTGTTTATTAAAGTAGTTGGTAATTTGTAAGTTGTTTCGATATATTAACTCTAACTTATATTCCTACATTACCTTATATCATTGCTCTACACTGATAAAGTAATTAGTCGTGTATTAAAGTAAGGTAGTTATGATTATACTCATCTGGTAATTAGTGGTAACTAAGTGAAATATTATATACAGATGTTTTCCTATTAATACATTTTCCATGTAAATTCAGTTGCTAAGAACGAACTAGATGGAAATGAACCATTTCTGAGGAGAAAAGCTATGCGCTTCATTCACTTTGTTTGCTCACCCCCCCCCAGTGTCTGCGTATTTACAGAATCCGGGTTTCGACCTGTGGTAGGCAGCGCAGATAGCCCATTCTCTAGCTCTGCACTTCTTATAAACAAATAAATCATTCAGTTTGTAGAAAGCGTAATTATAACAGCTACTTTTCTGTTAAAATTCTATTTAAACTACAGGGTGGTCGCTATTTATTTTTACAAAGAATAACTTTTACAAAGTTTTTTAAAGGCATATGTTATATTACACTCATAGATGCTCAAAATTATTAAAATCATGCATTTTATTCATGATGTAAAGAAATCAAAATAGAAATGAGTAAGCACGCATTTTATTCATGATCTCATCTGACCCTCAAATTTTCCGCTTTTCTAGTGACCACCCTGTATATTCTAGTGACGATCTCATATTAATGGTTTGGGCTCTCCTGGTAGTTAGTGTGTCAGATTGTGAATCCCGTAATTATTATGCACTCATGGCCCTAATTTTGAAATAATAACCTGAAGGGAAGATAGATAATCATTTAAGAATTAGGGACGACTTACGTAAATATTCCTCGTGTAACTCTGCAGTAGTATTTGTGTTCGATTCGCAAGTCTGTGTAAAGAAAAATTATTTTTCTGTTTTTAAAAAGGTGCCATTTGAAAGTTAATGTTGTTTGATCTGTATTTAACAATGAAAGTTTAATTGCAGAGTTCAGTGACAAAGAATTAATGCCGTGTATTTAATATAGTTCTAATGACTTGAGCAATGTTTTAGACATTGTTTAAAACTGAATAATGCATTATACCTTATTTGAAACTGAATAATGTATTATAAATTGTTTAAAACTCAATAATGTATTAGACATTGTTTGAAAACGGAATAATGTATTATACTGTGATGACGAGGAAACCCACTTGTAGAGAAAAATATATATGTAAAAACAGCTGGTGTGGACAGAGAAAACTTTATGTAGAGGAGCGGACAACGTTTCATATTATAAATTGTTTGAAAAACATACGCTACATCACTTCGATCTTCCGTTTCGAAGTGATTTATATTATTGTAATCAGTGAAATCATCCATGGTCACTTTTCCAGAGCCAGGAGTGACTTATTGGTTTCAGTGCTTGAAATTTAGATTTCATATTTTGCAACCTATAACTGCAAAATCACGCTCTACACTCGAGTGAGCGTTATAAGAGTGACTGTCGAATCTCTATGTTCGATTAGAGTAACCCAAATTAGATTAGATTAGAGTAACTAGCTTATTTTTCCTCTATGCTTTCCTTACACAATTAGGCAGCTGACATAGGAAAGCTCTTGTGTAGTTTTATACAAATATACAAAGCAACCAAAAATCATCCTCTTTTTACCCACTGAGAAGTTATTACAGAAATTTTGACTCGATGTTCCTTGGTAATTTTCAATCACAATATAGGATTCATAAACAAATGTTTTATTATTCACTTTTCATTGTCATTCAAAAGTCAAGTCTATCTTAAAGAAATGTGTTAATTAGCTTCAAAAAACAAAATTATAAAAGATATAAATTGTCTTAATTACTACAGTCATAATGTTAACATGTATATCAAAATTTAAATAGTTTCATGTTACGGTCAATGATACTGGTTTGTTCGCGATCCTTGATTTTGAACTGGTCTGTTAGAAGGAAGACTTTGTTTGTTTGTTTTTTTGGAATTTCGCACAAAGCTACTCGAGGGCTATCTGTGCTAGCCGTCCCTAATTTAGCAGTGTAAGACTAGAGGGAAGGCAGCTAGTCATCACCACCCACCGCCAACTATTGGGCTGCTCTTTTACGAACGAATAGTGGGATTGACCGTCACATTATACACCCCCACGGCTGGGAGGGCGAGCATGTTTAGCGCGACGCGGGCGCGAACCCGCGACCCTCGGATTACGAGTGCACGCCTTAACGCGCTCGGCCATGCCAGGCCAGAAGGAAGACAACAACATCCATTGACTGTCACTCTCATAACACACCCAAAACCAAAAACAGCCGTCAACTTCGATAAAACTTCTTCATATATCAAACATGGGTCGGTATTTATCTCGATCTTGAAGAATGTGGCAAAACTTTGTTTCTTTTAATACGTCACTAGCAATATTACTGAAATCTGATAAAGTCATACGCACTATAATTCCCCAGGTTATCGGAAATGGGACCATAAAATACTTGGTTGTTAAACCTAATCTAGGTCACACGCCCAGTTACCGAAACCAGTCTGGAGTGACGTAATAAGTTGAAAAGGTGTCTTACAGCTTGGCACGGAAAACCAGTCCTGTGGTATTTGAAGCATGAATTAAAGATAAGATTTTGTTTAGTAATAAACTTTCTTTAGTCTGAGCATTAGATTCAGTCCTAAATATTTCAGTATCTCAGCTGTGAACCGATTAGATATTTATTATCCTGTCTGAAATATTTTGCCTCGAAGCTGGTTTCTGAATTATTAACAGGTACTCGAATTTACCTTACATAAGACAATATCACACTGTAGTTCAGCTCCCGTTGTAATTTACCTTACATGAGACAATACCACACTGTAGTTCCGCTCCCGTTGTAATTTATCTTACATAAGACAATACCACACTGTAGTTCCGCTCCCGTTGTAATTTACCTTACATGAGACAATACCACACTGTAGTTCCGCTCCCGTTGTAATTTACCTTACATGAGACAATACCACACTGTAGTTCCGCTCCCGTTGTAATTTATCTTACATGAGACAATACCACACTGTAGTTCAGCTCCCGTTGTAATTTACCTTACATGAGACAATACCACACTGTAGTTCTGCTCCCGTTGTAATTTACCTTACATGAGACAATACCACACTGTAGTTCCGCTCCCGTTGTAATTTACCTTACATGAGACAATACCACACTGTAGTTCCGCTCCCGTTGTAATTTACCTTACATGAGACAATACCACACTGTAGTTCCGCTCCCGTTGTAATTTACCTTACATGAGACAATACCACACTGTAGTTCCGCTCCCGTTGTAATTTACCTTACATGAGACAATACCACACTGTAGTTCCGCTCCCGTTGTAATTTATCTTACATGAGACAATACCACACTGTAGTTCCGCTCCCGTTGTAATTTATCTTACATGAGACAATACCACACTGTAGTTCCGCTCCCGTTGTAATTTATCTTACATGAGACAATACCACACTGTAGTTCCGCTCCCGTTGTAATTTACCTTACATGAGACAATACCACACTGTAGTTCCGCTCCCGTTGTAATTTACCTTACATAAGACAATACCACACTGTAGTTCCGCTCCGTTGCAGCTAAACACGTGTAGCGGTCACTGAAACGATTCATTTCGACATTTAGAAACACGGATGTTCAGTTGTATAAACTGTGATATCTCACGTTGTAACGTCGAGAATTCAGCTGATAATCATGCCATAATTCAGGTGACTAAACAACAAACTGTCTGGTGAAAAATATCTGTTTAATGTGTGCTTTTATTCAAGCGTTAACACGTTTCTATTCGATACTCGAATGAACCAAATAACTGAATGAATAGTATACTAAAAAGCGGTACAACGTTGTCCATCGAAGTAAACATATATTTTATTCAAAATCTGTACCATGTCTTGTACCATTTCAGGTTTATGAAATTAATAAACGTGACATTATTGGTTGTTTCTTTCAGAATAATGTCATGATTACAATAGGACTACTTGCGCTAGCCGTCCTTAAGTTTTAACTGATAGACGTAGGGAAAGCAACTAGTTAAAAGCACCCAATGTCAACATATTTCTGATTGGACAGTGTCACTTTTATTCTTCACTCACCGCCTCAAAGTGTATTACACTTTACACACGTTTTTAAAAACAAGTTAGTGTTCTACAGTTAGTTTCTCAGTACACCTTACACATGTTTTTAAGGACAGGTTACAGTGTTCTACAGTTAGTTTCTCAGTACACCTTACACATGTTTTTAAGGACAGGTTAAAGCGTTCTACAGTTAGTTTCTCAGTACACCTTACACGTTGTTTTAAGGACAGGTTAAAGCGTTCTACAGTTAGTTTCTCAGTACACCTCACACATGTTTTTAACACAGATTACTGTTTTTTATAGTTAGTTTCTCAGTACACCTCACACATGTTTTTAACACAGATTACTGTTTTTTATAGTTAGTTTCTCAGTACACCTTACACATGTTTTTAAATACAGATTACTGTGTTTTATAGTTAGTTTCTCAGTACACCTTACACATATTTTTAACAGAGATTACTGTTTTTTATAGTTAGTTTCTCAGTACACCTTACACATATTTTTAAATACAGATTACTGTGTTCTACAGTTAGTTTCTCAGTACACCTCACACATGTTTTTAAGGACAGATTACAGTGTTCTACAGCTAGTTTCTCAGTACACCTTGCACATGTTTTTAATACAGATTACTGTGTTTTATAGTTAGTTTCTCAGTACACCTTACACATATTTTAAAATACAGATTACTGTGTTCTACAGTTAGTTTTTCAGTACACCTCACACACGTTTTTAATACAGATTACTGTGTTCTACAGTTAGTTTCTCAGTACACCTCACACACGTTTTTAATACAGATTACTGTGTTTTATAGTTAGTTTCTCAGTACACCTCACACGTTTTTAATACAGATTACTGTGTTCTACAATTAGTTTTTCAGTACACCTCACACACGTTTTTAATACAGATTACTGTGTTCTACAGTTAGTTTCTCAGTACACCTCACACACGTTTTTAATACAGATTACTGTGTTTTATAGTTAGTTTCTCAGTACACCTCACACGTTTTTAATACAGATTACTGTGTTCTACAGTTAATTTCTCAGTACACCTCACACATGTTTTTAATTCAGATTACTGTTTTATAGTTAGTTTCTCAGTACACCTCACACATGTTTTTAATTCAGATTACTGTTTTATAGTTAGTTTCTCAATGTTCCTTAGATCATTTTGACATAAAGCAGATAACTTTTCTCGAATTTATACTGATCAAAACTGTGATTAATATATAATAATAGTATCTGAATTATTGAGAAAACATTTTTGAAGGAATGGAAAAGTCATTTTTTTGTAATAAGTAAACTTTACATGAATGGAAGAGATATTTAAATATTGTTAGGTCAGTTTGAGCCAATAGTTTTTGTAAGATGTAGTGTTAACTATATGAACAAAGTTTAAGCCTAACGCTACTGTAAGATGTAGTGTTAACTATATAAACAAAGTGTTTAAAGTGTGATTACCATTCTAGAGCATGGAGTAGGAGATACAGAAACAAGTCTGTAGATATGTTGACCGGTCACAGTTGATTTTATTTAAATTCACATTTTAAGGACAAATAAAAAATGTCAACTAGAAACCGAATTTCAATGTCCGTGGTGGGCAGAACACAGAAAGCCCATTGTGTAGCTTTGCACTTACTTCCAAACCAATGATACGAGTAGACACATAATGTTTTCCATCTTTATTCTCAGTTTTTAGCTATTCGTAATCTCGCAGGTTTATTTAATTTTTATAAGTATAGTAACAAGCGTCACTTTTTCTCACCACAAACCAAATTCTTATCTGGTTCGCGCTTATTCAGTTTTATGTACACTATAGAGTTGTGAGTTTCTATCTCAGAGTTTCACAAGATTTCTCATCACACAGATGTTCCTTCTCTACGTCCTATCTCATCACACAGATGTCCCTCCTAATTAAGAACCCCACCCATTAAACCTCAAAAGTGTTGTCTGTTTGCTCACCTCAGCGTTTTTGGTAAACAGACCAGTTTATTGGTTGAATATCTACTGAGAAGCCGCGTGTAGTTATTTTAAATTATTAATAGCAGCCCTTCCTTATTCAGGTCTTATAACTATAGACTTGTTTTTAGAATTCTTTGCGTATCTTTATAATATCTCTATGAATCAGTTTAAAACTGGTAATTTCCAGAATTGTTAATGTAGAAACAAGATATATAATTATATAACAAGTTATGTAAACATTCGCTCCCAAAGAACAAGTTTATAACAACCGGTTTCTCCTATTTTAACTCACTTTGTTAAAGTATGAACTTCAGACACAAAATGGGTTCAGGTTTTATTTTGTGATTAGTGTGTTCGGACGGTGAATCCATAGTATGGGGTTATAAAAGAAACAGTAAAATTCTACTATTCGGCTGGTAAGGAGTAGCCCAGGAGTTGGCGATGGGTGCTGTTGATTAGTTTCATTATGAAAATAAAAAAAACAAGTAAAGTAAACAACTAAAGAAACTAGTGATGCAAAAATATGACCTATTTATCGAGCATAACAACGAACCTTACAAAGAATCTAACTGTATAACTTCGAATATTTATTATTGTTGTTAAGCCTGAACTGAAGTGTGTTACGCCTATAAAGGCGTTCAGTAATCTTCTGTTAACCCAAATGTAATAAGGTTTTTTCTGTGCAGATTTTAGATCCTAATTATTTAAAAAATGAGATATTACATGTTGAAATTATATACTGCTTCTACGTTTACGCCCATAACGCATTCGTAGAACCTGTTTTTGGATTGGTAAAATTTTCTTTTTTACATTTAGGTCAATTCTGAACATAAAAACTAAAACATATTTAATATAATTAATCATTTATTTCTTCACAAATAAAATAATTATTAGGGAAAAATGCACCTACCTTCCACATGTATATAATACAATAATTTTGAATATTATTATTTAAAAATCATTGACTCCTGGTAGCTCGTTGATAAACGTGAGAACTTACAACACTGAAACGTATGGCTCGAACTGTGCGTGAGTAAAGGTCAGATGGCAACTTTGCTCTTAAACAAAAACAAATCAATATTGTTCTTTATTAAGCATAAAGTTACACATGGGTATCGAAACCCGGTCTTTAACAGTATAAGTTCACAGACATGCCACTGGGGGAAAAGGCTGAAAAAGAAAACAAACAAATAATTAGCCGGATGGTTCAGTTGAAAGAGAGCTTATAACAATAAAGTTCTGGGTTCAATCCCTGCATAGAAACGTCGCATAATCCATTATATCCAATCAGAAATTACTGGAGAACAACACATATATTATTTTTTTTGAAGCAACAACGTTCAAAATGTAGACTCTATATTCACCGTTTACCACGCTTACTACTGCGTCACAACCGGTTCCAGTTAAAAAACTAATATTTTTTGTTTAGGTTCAGTTGAAGAACAAACACTTTACAAAACTTAGGATGATTTTCAGAGTGATTTGATAAGTTATAGAAGAAATGGTTTTAATAATGAATTTATTAATAACCACTCCTATCCTATACCAGCAATATTCTGAATATAAAACTTAAATATATTTCCAAGGCACTTCTTTATTGTTTTTGTGTTATATTTATGAATAATTTTAGATTTATCGAGATTGGATTACTTACTTGTTAAACATGGTAGGAATGTAAGTTAATACATATTTCATTCTATCTTCAGTTTTTCTTCAACCAAGTGCTTATACACTTGCAAGAATATAGTGAAACTAGTATGTTGTTTTATCTGGAGTTATTTTTCGTGTCGTATGGATATAATCCGGAAAATGGTGCAATTATTTCCACCGAAATGTACAGTTTTAAAGCTGTTTCGAACTTTATATTTTTAAATGTTACAAATAAATAACTGTGCAAGTGAAAAACTTTGACATTTCATTTTATTAATTTTATTTAAAGTATGATATTTTCTTTAGAAAGATAAGTGATAAGTAATTATTAAAATGAACGTCGAGGAAAATTTAAAACAAACCGAATTTCTAAAATAATTCAGATCTTGAGACAAGTACAGCGACGATCGCTCGTAACTCTTTATATAAATTACAACCTAAGTTAAGTACTGCAGTTGAAAACCTAAGTTAAGTACGACAGTTGAAAACCTAGATTAAGTACGATTGTTGAAAACCTAAATTGAGTGCCACAGTTTAAAACTTAAGTACGACAGTTGAAAACCTAAGTTAAGTAGGACAGAAATGTATCTTCAACATAAACATAAACATTTAACAGATTCTGTTAAATATAAACAGATCCTGGTTTGTATAGCAGCTAATCTCAGGCTGTAGTCTGGGATGTTAACATGTTTAGATAAACGTCAAAGATAAATTAGGGTTAAGATGAAATATCACTGTGCGCCTGCGCATGGTAAGTAATATTTACAAGGACTTTTCTTCCCCATGATTAAAAAAATTCAAACAACCGTAAACTAAAATCAAGTATTGTGATTAACTTACTTTACTATTGATTTACTGACTTTACTACTGATTGACTTACTTTACTACTGACAAACGTACTTTACTATTGATTTACTGACTTTACTTCTGACTAACGTACTTTACTATTGATTTACTGACTTTACTTCTGACTAACGTACTTTACTACTAATTAACTTACTTTACTACTAACTAATGTACTTTACTTTTGATTTACTGACTTTACTACTGATTGACTTACTTTACTACTGACAAACGTACTTTACTATTGATTTACTGACTTTACTTCTGACTAACGTACTTTACTACTAATTAACTTACTTTACTACTAACTAATGTACTTTACTTTTGATTTACTGACTTTACTACTGATTGACTTACTTTACTACTGACTAATGTACTTTACTATTGATTTACTGAATTTACTACTGACTAACGTACTTTACTTTTGATTGACTTACTTTACTACTGATTAACTAATAATTACAGTTCATAGTATTTCTTCTAGTCAATTCGAGTCCAATGTAGAAATATCATAGAAATTTGAATAATAATTTATTCTAAAAGTGTAATACCCATATGTTGTTCTTCAACACAAATTAGTAGTTTTGTAGTGTTTCGTCTTTCATAAATAAATGCCGTTTTTTGTTCAGTTTTGTCCCAACAACGGACGAGTCCACAAGGTTCTAGAAAGGATGACGAGTACGAGTATTACTATGACTACGAATATGAAGACGAGCCTTCGACTGGTTCGAGGACGACGTCATCTCGTCAGGCTACACCTGCCCGATCCCAGACTTCTTCCCGTCGGCAACAGGACGTTGCTGCTCCGCCCCCGAAACAGCCGGCTCGTGGGTCTTCCCGGAGATCCGGACACGGACGTAACAAGAATGATGTGTCGACCACCATTCAAACGAGTGAGGTGTTTAACTGTCCGGAATACTATGGATATTTTCCCCATTCCAGTAACTGCGACAGATATTGGTCATGTGACAATGGAACTTCCACGCTCAAGCTCTGTGGCAATGGTTTGGTGTTTGATCCCTCTGACAAGCTCACAGAAAATTGTGCCTACGCATTTACAGTGAATTGCGGAGACAGGGATGAAGTTGGTAAGAGAACTGATTTTTTGCTAAATTATGTTGTACGTAATGAATGTATACTTCAAATAGCGAACCACAACAGAATGTCTTGTGACTAATTGGATGATTTAAGTAGCGAAAACATTTGTTAAAAGAGTAGACAACAAAGCAAGAAAAATTTACATAAATATATAGTTTGTATATTAACGTATAGACGCAACTTTCTGAACATGTTTCTGCTAATTTTGTCACGTTTCTTGAATTATTAAACTTTCCAATGGTTATTAACGCTTTCCACCCTATCCAATCAAAGAACTTGAAATTATCAAACGTGATACATTTTATTGAAGGTTTTAGCAACAGTCCGCATCTGAAAACCCAGGACTCTAAAATCATATTAATATTTTCAGGTGGGCTAAATGAGCGACTCAGATATTTTTATGGTTCAGGTTCAGTCAGCCTTAATTTTTAACAACTGAGAAAAAGAAAGACTAAATGAATTTTCATTTCTGTAATGTACTAACAGCTATGGCCATAGAGCGTACTCAGCACCATTGTGGCACGAACCTTGTACCTTTTGATTCGTATAGTCCGCGTCCGAATAAAAAGTACAAACGCACTTGGTTCTAAAGGTGGTATTTTATTCATATGTTTGTCGACAGTATACATAAGAATATAATAAATGAATCACAATTCACAATATCACAAGGTTCGGATATGCTTCACATGCACGCGAGACGTAACCCCAAGAGTGCACTCACGAGCCACTGGGGAATATTTCTGTTAAAAAATATCCAACCAGTATTTTTTAATTTGAACTGAAATTTTGGACATCTTTAATGGCTAAAAAGAAGACAATCCTCACGCTCTTTTATTGTTGGAACTGCGAGACATGATTTGAAGTGTTCCTTTGACTGACATCCGTCAAGAGCTTAACGGCCAATCACAAATGACACACAGAGGTATTCAGAAACTATTCAGAACCACCTTAGTAGATACTGCACAGCATACCGAGTATAAAATAAATCCTGTAGATACTTTTCAAGTTTTCCTGTCTGCTCATCCTACTACTGACTATCGTGATGATTTGATCTTTTCTGCAGAACCACAGGCGAATTCTAAACATATAAAGGTGACAGCTTGGCTAATGAGGCTTTTTAACATAAATTGAATTTACTCTCAGCAGGTAGACCTCAAGACATACCTTAGCTCCCGAGAGACGTGTTAAAAACTTGTTGTGTAAAGACACACCTTGGCTCCCGAGAGACGTGTTAAAAACTTGCTGTGTGAAGACGCATCTTGGCTCTTGAGGAACGTGTTAAAAACTTATTGTGTGAAGACACACCTTGGCTCCCGAGAGACGTGTTAAAAACTTATTGTGTGAAGACACACCTTGGCTCCCGAGAGACGTGTTAAAAACTTATTGTGTGAAGACACACCTTGGCTCCCGAGAGACGTGTTAAAAACTTGTTGTGTAAAGACACACCTTGGCTCCCGAGAGACGTGTTAAAAACTTGCTGTGTGAAGACGCATCTTGGCTCTTGAGGAACGTGTTAAAAACTTATTGTGTGAAGACACACCTTGGCTCCCGAGAGACGTGTTAAAAACTTATTGTGTGAAGACACACCTTGGCTCCAGAGGGACGTGTTGAAAACTTATTGTGTGAAGACACACCTTGGCTCCAGAGGGACGTGTTGAAAACTTATTGTGTGAAGACACCCCTTGGGTCCTAAGAAACGTGTTAAACATTTCATATATCTTCATGTATAAGTTTTTTCTAACTTTTTTGGATGTGTACTTGTAATAGTATCGGTCTGATCAAGTATTATGTTCATCGTTTACTGATAGATTGTTTCCTCTCGTTCTATAGAGCCTCCAATAAGTACCCCGCATTGTCCTCGTCTTTACGGTGTCTTCGGGGATCCCAAAAATTGCAGAGTGTTCTATTCCTGTTGGAACGGCGAGGCTTCCCGCTACGAGTGTTCCCCAGGACTAGCCTACGACCCTGACCAGAGGGTATGTGTCTGGGCCGACAAAGTGGACAGCTGTGGACAACAAGGTAGAAAATGGTTTAAAAGAGTTTAAGTTTAGTGTTCTCTAGTGACACAGAGTACAGATAGCCGTTGTGTAGCTTTGTACTTAACTTGAAACAAACGTAAGTTTAGTGTTGTTTTGTGCTTAACTTGAAACAAACGTAAGTTTAGTGTTCTCCAGTGACACAGAGTACACATATTCGTTGTGTAGCTTTGTACTTAACTTGAAACAAACGTAAGTTTATTGTTGCTTTGTGCTTAACTTAAAATAAACGTAAGTTTAGTGAACTAACCCGTAATCAAAGAATTTTAAACTAAAGCGAGAAAAATTGAATTGATAATTTTAATACATACATATAAACGTTTTTATTAAACTGCTTAATAAACATGTTAACGTGTAGGTAAATAGTTTATAGTTATAAAAGTGTTCGTTTCATGTCGACAGAGATAGCAGAGGGCTTTGTGTGCCCAGATCCAATAGAAATAGCTGAACAAACAGGTGTTTACACACGTCACGCCCATCCAACGGACTGTAGATATTTCTTCGTCTGTATTAATGGTGATGCCAGGTCTTATGGATGTAATTTAGGAAAGGTATTCAATGCCAAGACCCTACAGTGTGCAGACCCAGAAGACGTACCAGGATGGTAAGTTTGTTTGGAATTTATAACGAAGATTACTTAGTTTGAATTTCAGTGTGCAGACCCAGAAGACGTGCCAGGATTGTAAGTTTGTTTGGAATTTATAACGAAGATTACTTAGTTTGAATTTCAGTGTGCAGACCCAGAAGACGTACCAGGATGGTAAGTTTGTTTGGAATTTATAACGAAGATTACTTAGTTTGAATTTCAGTGTGCAGACCCAGAAGACGTGCCAGGATTGTAAGTTTGTTTGGATCTAATTTGGAATTTATAACAAAGATTACTTAGTTTGAATTTCACTAATCATCTCCAACTCTTGGATTATTTTTTTACTAACAAATAAGGGGATAGAACGTACTATAATAACGTCCTCACGGCGGGAAAAGAAACAAGCGACTCTCAGATAGGTAGTCAAGCGCAGTAACCATTTGACAATGTATGAGATAAGGACAAGTAGTTATTACCTAAGTGAGCTACTTTTATCTTACCAAATAGGGGTATTTGACTGTCAGCAATAATCGTGCACCCACATCCGAAAGGGCAAAGCGTATTTCATAGCACCCTTCTCGAAACTGTCAGCTTCCTAGTCCCATACGTTAATCAACTGGGTCATGATTAATGGTAACATTTATATATATTATTTAACTAATCTGTAAGCGAGACATTCTTTTAATGTAACACTTGTTAAAAAAAAAAAACTTATTAATTCAGTTCTACTTGACAGCCCTGATTAATCTCCTAACAGCAGAGTTCTAACAATACTTTTCTAATAAATCTTTGAACGTGGTTTTACTTATCTCTTTCTTGTTATAGATTTTGACATTTCTCACTGAAAACTCTCAAAAGAAATAACTAATATATGTCAGTGAATGTTTTTACCTGTAATAACATCGGATCTTTTTAATTATTTGTTCTGCTCTTTGTACAGTGAAAAGTATTATGACGATTTGGATGTGGACGTAAAAAAACTGAAGAAACTTCGAAGTTGATTCACTGAAAATCGTCTGGAAATATCGAAGAGAAAACGGAACATTTAAAGCCTTCTTTTCTGTTCGTTGTGAATGAAAACATTTTAAACTGTTACCTACTTTGAATGTGTGTGGTAAGAGGTTTATTAATATCAATACAGTAATTATTTCTTGATCGCACCTTGTACCGGCGGATATCACACATCTACAACTGCAGGATCTGTTGATGAATTAAAATAATATATTTAGAGAAAAAAAACTCTGTCTATAAAGTTGATATGTTACCCATTAATATGATTAATTTTTAATACAGTGTCGTCTGTAACAAGTTACATTTAGTGCCTAAATAATGCTATCAATTAACCCTTAAAGAACAGGAATGTTATAAGTGGCAGAAAACTGCCGTTTTAGGGTTAATACAACAGTTATAACATACGATAAATATTCTCTTCGAATTAGGAATAAATTAATGAATTATGAAGTAAACAGTTTTACTGATTTTATTTTTCAAACTTCACAGTAACTGATTATTTTGGGCACTTGTTATAATAGCTCATTTTTTTATATTTTTCTTATTAGGGATAATATTTTGAAGTCCTTGTTCTCTGTTTCGGTTAGTACAAGAAGTCCCACTAATTATTTGATATCTTTTTCAATGTTCATTATTTGTTAAAAACAAAGTGGTTTACATTGGGTTATCTGTCATACAGTCAGTATAGTAATAACTGACTCTGATAAAGTGAATTATAGGAGTCGTTTCTTCAAATAAATAAGAAGCCTGTTGTAACAAATGTTCAGTCTTTGTTACGAACTCTGAATCAAAAGATGACATTTTAAACATTTAAAATAATACACAATGAAATCCATCTGTTCTGTGGACTCGCAGTAAAAGAAATGTTAACACCATTTGTAATCATTCTTTTGATTTGATATTAGCCAGCTTATGAAACCAAAATAACTGGTTGTTTACATTGTTAAGGTACTAAAGAATTAGTTCAGTGCAGATAACCATTCGAATCACCGATGTAAATATACGGTAATTTCTAATTCCAATTGTGTAAGACAATGAAAATAACTTAATATTTTTCTTTAACTTCGAAGAAAATGGATTGTATAAACCATCAACCTAAATAAACATTAAGATTTATTAACGATATAAGGCCTATTATATTTTATAACACTGAATTCTATGTCTAGTCCCTTACGGATTTCTAAAAATTGGGATAATACGTAATAATGGAATTTCATCCAATCTATGTGCACCATATCCATTGCCGGCGACGCGTTTCGCTCAATCCAGAGCGAATAATGCGGGCTTGAATAACAAACACTGTAGTGTGGAACTCTTTAAGGTTTATTTCTCTTGTTTATTTTTAAAAATATGCACGACTGAACCGATATTGTTAGAACTTACAATTCAACTGACTGTACCGCCACTTTCCAAGGAAAGTTTATATTACCACATATCAGATTAATATAACCGAGAAACGGATATTCAATATACGAAATAGTTCCGGACACAAACTGATACAAAATCCGGGCGAGTTCTCTTATTAACAAATCCCTCATCCACATACAAACTGTGCGATTGAAATTATATATTATTTTTCTTAGTGAGAAACCGTGTAGGGTTAAGTAAAGGAAGGTAAATTATTAAACTTAATTAATCAAACGTTACATCATATCAATTGAAGTTTACTTCTTTTTGTTACCAAATACTTTAAACTAGGGGAAAAGTCTTGTAATTTATTCTTTTCAATATAATAACTGTTTTGCAAAAAAAAAAGGGAAAATATTTAAAAAGATTTATTATGTTTTTAGGTAACAAGAGAAATGGAGTGAATAAGTTTTTTATTCTAAGATATAGTTGTTTTATTTAAATTATAAACAACCGTAACTAACCTTGTTTCTACTGTTTGACCTGACACACAGTACATCAATATAACGACAAATAAATCAGTAACAAAAGATACGGAGTGAATAAGTTTTTTATTTAAATTATAAACAACCCTAACTAACCCTTGTTACTACTGTTTGACTTGACACACAGTACACCAATGTAACAACAAATAAATCAGTAACAAAAGATACGGAGTGAATAAGTTTTTTTATTTAAATTATAAACAACCCTAACTAACCCTTGTTACTACTGTTTGACCTGACACAGAGCACACCAGTGTAACGACAAATAAATCAGTAACAAAAGATACGGAGTGAATAAGTTTTTTATTTAAATTATAAACAACCCTAACTAACCCTTGTTACTACTGTTTGACCTGACACACAGTACACCAATGTAACAACAAATAAATCAGTAACAAAAGATACGGAGTGAATAAGTTTTTTATTTAAATTATAAACAACCCTAACTAACCCTTGTTACTACTGTTTGACCTGACACAGAGCACACCAGTGTAACGACAAATAAATCAGTAACAAAACATACGGAGTGAATAAGTTTTTTATTTAAATTATAAACAACCCTAACTAACCCTTGTTACTACTGTTTGACCTGACACACAGTACACCAATGTAACAACAAATAAATCAGTAACAAAAGATACGGAGTGAATAAGTTTTTTATTTAAATTATAAACAACCCTAACTAACCCTTGTTACTACTGTTTGACCTGACACACAGTATATCAATGTAACGACAAATAAATCATGTGCTAATTCCTCCCATTTCTGAGTTTAACTTTTGTGAAAGTAAATAAAAACAAAACCAGAGTTTCAAAAGTATATATTACTATGAATTTATATCGAACTGAAAAATGCTTCGGTACATTACACCAATGGTTCTTAACCTTGTTGGAGGTACTGAACCAGACCAGTGGTTCTTAACCTTGTTGGAGGTACTGTACCAGACCAGTGGTTCTTAACCTTGTTGGAAGTACTGAACCCCAGAATTTTCGTACTTGCATTCACTGAACCCTTCCTTCGTAATTGGAAAAATAAAATGATTTTTTTCAAATTCAAATCATAAGTAGATGTTTCATTAGTGCACAAAATATCATTGTGTTCAAAGAACAAAACCAACAAAACATGAATTTCACACAAAATTAAAAACATAACTCAATAAATATTTTCTGCAAATCAATGTGACTTTTGTTCGTTCCCAATGTGTCGGTATTTGAGTATAGTTGTTAAATACTCAGGAGGGTCAGGTACATTTGATCTTGTTGTTCCCTTTCAGAGACAAGTTTCAAAATGCGCGGCTTCACCTTGATAAGTGTAACTCCCGTATCATTTTAACAACAAAGTCTGTTCATTTTCTTCGTTTTTATGTCTATCATCCTCAAAAAGGATTGCTTGCAGAGTTACGTTGTAATAAACGGTTTGAGTATCTCAAGGACTTTCTTAGCAATAAGAGAGTACGCTACGATTTGGTAACACCAAAACGTTGAGAATGTTGTTGTTCTGAAAAGTTGCTGTTGAACCTGGCTCTGCTGAAGTTCAATAATTTCGTCAAGGTATTCATCATTGACATCTGTTGTCACAACACTAAACGTGAAAGGTATTCATCATTGACATCTGTTGTCACAACACTAAACGTGAAAGGTATTCATCATTGACATCTGCTGTCACAACACTAAACGTGAAAGGTATTCATCATTGACATCTGTTTTCACAACACTAAATGTGAATGGTTGTCTCACCCATGCTGGATGTGACTCTCTGGTGGAGAAGTATCTGTTGAGAGACTTTGTGAGCTCATCTAAGAGCAGGACAATTGCTTGCTTCAGTTCCCCGGGTACAGAAATGTCTCCTATTTTAGACATCTTCGATCTTACTTACACAGTCGTCCAGCAGGGGAAAGTTTGCGAAATTATCATCCTATATTCGTCGTTTTCATAACGGTAGCTTTTTTTTAAAAGCCTTAAGGTTTTCTTCCGCTCCGATGATGTTGACTCCACCGTCCTGCATCTGTTGATTGAGATAATTGAAGATATCGGCCATGTATGAGAATGAACTCAGAGCACCAACATTGTCATGCAGATTGCTTCGAAAAATCTAACAAAAACAGGTCTAATTCCACACACATGGCAAAAACACGATTCAGCACCTTTCTCCGCGATAACCATCAAACGTTAGAATGGTCCAGAGGTACCTCGAATTCAGAGTCCATTTCATTACACAGCTGTTTGAAGATGCAGTGCTTCGGGGCACTATTTCACACAAAGTTCACACATTCCACTACAATATTTAACACTTCTGTCAGTTTTGAAGGCAAGGTTTTTGCTACCAACGCATGCCTGTGCAGAACACAGTGCGTTACAATGATGTGTGATGCATCGACTTTCACCAGCGCACCAAAACCAGAATTTCGTCCCAGCATCACTGGAGCTCCGTCCGAACAAACAGCAAAAACCATATCCCACGAAAGATCGTTGTCTCTGAAGAAGTCATCACAAGTTTCTTCACGTCGGCTGCCTTAGTTGTTGTTGTAAGAGGCTTATAAAATAAAAATCTTCTTTTATCTTGTCGTTCTTCACATAGTGCACGAATACAACAAGCTGGCTTAGATTGGAAACGTCGGTGGTCTCGTCGAGTTGAAGGCTGAATTTTGCTGGGCTTGAAATCAGATCTGCAACTACTTGAACCAAGATGTCATCACTCATGTCATCTATTCTGCTGCTGATGGTGTCATTTGAAAGAGGAATTTGGGATAACTTATTTTCAGCAGCTTTTCCCAGCATGATATTCGTCATCTTCAACGCAGCTGGTTTTACGAGTGCTTCACCAATGTTGTGTTATTTGTCCTGCTTTGTGATCAAGTACATAACTTTGTACGATACTGTGAGGATCAGTTTGTCGATGGGTACAAAGCCGAGAACAAGTAAAGAAGCCTTTTCATCGAACCTTGCTCTCTTTACCTTGAATTCAGCAAGCGTTATGTTCTTGTATTTCCCATCACCATGCAGCTTTAGGGAGTGTTCTCTTAGTTTTGCCGGTGCTAGACTAGGATTGCTCAACTTGGCATTGCAAATCATGCATTGAGGATGCTAACTCCCATCATGTTCCGTTATACACGTGAATACATGTTGTACGTATTCGTCCGATACTCTACACGTGAATACATGTTGTACGTATTCGTCCGATACTCTACACATGAATACATGTTGTACGTATTCGTCCGATACTCTACACATGAATACATGTTGTACGTATTCGTCCGATACTCTCTGTTTTTGCTCGACATAATAAATATGAAGGACTAGGAAAAAAATCACAAATGACGCACGATTACTACTGTCACAACTCGATTGCTAAGCGCACGAAGTTCCCTGCAGCACAGATGTTAAGGCCAAGTTATGTGACGTGATCAGCCGCAGCCAATGATGGCCAAGTGGAGAATGACGTCACAAATCATATGAGTGGGGTGAACGGAACAGACACATACACACAGTGTGTGAGTCTTAACCTCCGTCGAATCCCTGACACTGACTCACCAAACCCACGAGGTTCGATTGAATCCAGGTTAAGAACTACTAAACATGAAACCAAATAAGAACATGGGCAGTACTAGCTCTGAGGACTCTTAAAGCACTAAAAATGCAATGATTACATTATTTTCACAAACTAAAATATAAATAAACAACAGCATGTAATAATCTACTTGTTAACTGTTTTTAATCACATTATGACACTGCTCTTCTCAAATCATGTACACGATGCATTCAGCACCACTTACCAAGAGCTGCTTGTTTCAGGTTTAGTATTATAAAATGAAACCGAGAGCCAAAAACGAAAGTCAGATTTTTAAAAAAAAGTGTTATATTACACGCCCTAGTTGCCCCAAACTAAAGTATTTCTTTTGGAAAACACCACAAGATTACTCCACGACCTAAAAAGATAGACAAGGAATCCATGTGTCAATGGCCAAATTTTATATATCTTTACCACAAAAATAATAGTTTTATAGTTTTCTGTTGCAATATGACTGTAACTTAATCACTAATAACTTACACAAACGGTTCGTTGTTGTTCTATCATGTTTGCAAAAAATTACTATATATTTTCAATATGTAACTTACTTGAAAATTTACCCTTACAAAACACCCCAATATTAATTTAAAAACAGATACTTACAAATTTACCCTTGCTAAACTCCCTGATATTTGAAACAACAGATACTTACAAATTTACCCTTGCTAAACTCCCTGATATTTGAAATAACACACACTTACAGATTTCCCTTGCTAAACTCTCTAATATTTGAAATAACAGATACATACAAACTTACCCTTGCTAAACTCCCTAATATTTGAAACAACAGATACTTACAAATTATTTTCTTATTTAGTAACTAAATAATACACATTCTTTTGTGCAAAAAACGGCTCGTTTGGGTTGAGAAAATGTTTTACATAGAAGAGCGAACAACGTTTCGACGTTCTTCGGTCATCATCAGGTTCACAAAGAAAGAGGTAATTGACCGGAAGCTGACCACATGTTTGGCAGGGGTTGTGTAACTGAATGTCGCAATGTAGAGGGCGGTGTTAGATGTTTCAATACATAATTTTATCTATAATATTAATATAGGTATAATGGTGTTCCTTGATATTGGTTTATTTTGGGTTTAAGTTGTTGTATAAGTAAGACTTCTTTAATTTTGTGTTTGCTTATGTTTGTTTCTTTATTTAGTATTTTAGTGTTTTCTATGGTTATGCTGTGTTTATTTGACTTGCAGTGTTCGAAAACGTGTAAAGGTGACTTTTTATGTTCTTTGAATCTGGTTTTCATTTTTCTACTTGTTTCTCCAATATAGAAGTCGTGGCAGTTATCACATTGTATTTTATAAATAATGTTGGTGTGGTGTTTGTCAGTGTAGTTCTTACATAGTATAGACTTCAGTTTTGTGCCTGGTTTTTAAATAAATTTAGTATTAACTGGAATGTCATATTTTGTTACTAGTTTTTGCCAAATGCTGGTTATTTGTTTGCTGATGTCAGGAATATATGGTATGGAGCAGTATATGGTTTCGTGATTTTTTGATTTGTGAGATATATTTACACTTGTTGGTTAATTTTGCTTTCTGTCTAGATGTGTGTGTATAATGTTTTCTACGGTTTGTGGAGGAAACTTATTGATGTTGATGAAGTATTGTTTTATTTTGTCTAATTCATCGCTAACTTTATCTGGTGAGCATAGTTTTATGGCTGTGTTTATCTGGTTTCTTAGTATGTTGAGATTTTGTTTTGTTTCATGTGCTGAGTCCCAAGGAATGTATAGTCCAGTGTGGGTGATTTTTCGGTGGATTTCTGTTTTGAATTGTGTGTCGGTTCTTGTAATTTTGAGGTTAAGAAATGATATTTGATTACTTTCTTCCTGTTCACATGTGAAGTTAATGTTGGGATGTATAGAGTTAATGTGATTGAAAAAATTAAGTATGTGTTCTGTGGATTTGAATTCCGCAACCGTGTCATCTACATATCTGTACCAGTTTAGTGGTGGATGTAATGCTGTATTAATTGCTTGTGTTTCAACTTGTGTCATAAAAATATTGGCTAGAATTGGTGATACTGGGTTGCCCATGCTTAGGCCATTTGTTTGTATATAGTTTTGGTTGTTGAAGATGAAGTTTGTCTTTATTGTGGTGAATTCATTGCTAACTGGTTACAGGGAATGTCTATAGTTGGGTTAGGGTCTCGGATATAGAGTTCTAAGGCTATCTTGCAGGCTTCAGTAGTTCGAACTTCTGTAAAGAGGGATATAACATCGAAACTGGCCATTAAGGCTTTACGGTTAAGTTGATTTAGATTAGACTTGAAATTAAAAGAGTCTTTGATGAATGACCTGGCTGATGTTACATATTTGGAGAATGACCGTGCTATGTATTTATCAAGATTGTAATTAAACGATTCATATGTTGACATTATTGGTCGTAATGGACAATCTGGTTCATGAGGTTTGGGGATGCCATATATTTGCAGTGTGCGTGAGTCGGTTTTACGTAGGTAGGAATAAAGTGTTTGTGAAATTGTGTTGGCTTTTTCTCATTTGTAGTAGTAATTTGTTCAGTTGCGTCTCGTGTGTCTTTGTTGGATTTGTGAGTATTGGCTTAAATTTGTTCGTGTCTGATAGGATGTTCTTCATTTTTTGTATGTATTCATTCGTGTTCATTATTACTATAGCGTTACCTTTATCTGCTTTTAGAATTTTTATGTTAATGTCTTGTTTTAGGTTTTTAATGGAATTAATTTCTCTTTTATAAGGTTGTTTTTTGGTTTTCTGTTTTGTGAAATTATGTTGATGGTTTTGTCAGAAAATTCTTTGAAAAAATCGTTTAAGATGTTGTTTATAAGTGTTTCTGGAAAATATAAATTTGTAATTTTACCTGGGAAGTTTGGCTGTTATAGTTATAGTTTTCTATAATTTCAAGTGTTTGTGTCAACTTTCCAATAGAATTAGTTTTGTTTTTAATGTTTATATGAAGTAATCACAGCCATTGAAAGTTACAGTTTGGTGTGTCCAGTACTGAGTTTTCTTTTGTTGATTTAAATGAAAGACGTGATTTTCACTGTGAATATTGATAACAATCGGGTTTATTTCATTACTAATTCACCTAAAAATAGGATTATCGGTTATTAATACAGAGACTTGTAATTATTGTATAGTTAATACAAATGTCTCTTTTGTTGAGTCGGCGGTAAGTTTATAAACTTGAAATGGCTAAAATCCAGGGTTAGATTCGTAGACAGGTTGCAAATTGATGTCACGTAGATTTGGGCAAAACAAACTCGAAATCATAAAACTTAAAAAGGATGGTTACGGTGTGATGTTGAGAAATAAAAAATCATTTGATAACAAACTGAATAAAATATATGGGGGAGCAAGGTTAAAAACTGTCCGAGTCACTCGGTAGTAAGTCACCGATTTGTGACTTTAAATATCTATTCAAAGGAAACTTTTGTACTAAACATATTAAACAATGACGAAATGTTATCATACACAGTGACTAGTGCTTTGCATACACTGTGTAACCAGTGAGAGGTTGTGGTTACCCAGTGACTAGTGTTTTACATACACTGTGAACCAGTGAGAGGTTGTGGTTACACACTGACTAGTGCTTTACATACACTGTGTAACCAGTGAGAGGTTGTGGTTACCCAGTGACTATTGCTTTACATGCACTGTGTAACCACTGAGAGGTAGTGGTTACCCAGTGACTAGTGCTTTACATGAAAACAAAAAAAGTCTACAGTAATGTAACCAGGGTTTTAACCATTAATTAAAACAACTTTCCAGGACATTAGCGGTACAGCCTTCGCCGAGACGACGGCTGTTCCACGTATTTACAACACTAAAACCAGGGGTTCGATGCCCCTCGGTGGAAACAGCGCATAGCCCGATGTAGTTTTGCTATAAGAAAAAAACACACATATAAAAGCCATTATTCATTACACTTAACAGTCCTGCATCACCGTTCGTATCTGCTCTATGATTGGGCTTTCACTTCATGAACCACATTAAATAAGTTAGTTGCTATATTAAATTACTTTTATTAAATCAAATAATGCATTTCACAATCAAGCATGACTTTTCCAGGTCTGAAAATTAATTTCGAAAGGTTTAGACGTATCCCAGTAGAATATTGGTTAGTCTGATGACTTATAACGCTAAAATCCAAGTTTCGATACCTGTGACAGGCATAGCACAGGGTGTGGCTTTGTGCTTAACTACAAATAAAATGCTCTTATTTTTCAGCACATGTGAGTGTCTTGGAATCAGATCAATGAATTATTTCAAAAGAGAATGAGAAATTCCTGTTTGGTATCACGGTTTGGATGTCACTTAATGTTAAAAATAAAGAAACCATTCCAGGTGACAAAAGCTGAAACATTCTCTCTCTGACAAGGTTTTCCACAATTATATATTTCATGAACACAACCACATCACTACAGGTGAAAAAACACAGTCGTTGAACATTTTGATACAATTAACTAAACACGTGTATAGAAAACTGTCGTAGATAAGTGCGAGTTTGTTTTAAATCTATACCAATAGAAACATCGAAATAAACATTCGGTTGGCCAGCAAAAAAATGTACAAAAATTACTGACGAAGTTACTAGCTTGTAAGTTAGAATACTAGATTACTAAAAGCAGTTAGTAAATACTTCATATCTGAGATCAGAGTAAAATATGTGTGTATGATAATGGTATATCCTAATTCTTCTGTAAGCAGTGTGAGTTTGACAAAGAAACACTGAAAGAAAAATAGTCCCCACCTAGAAATTTAGTCACTGCATCCGGTTTTGTTTTTCGTGTCATCAATGTTTGTATCGTAGTGCCATCTATAGAGTAAATTGAGAAGCACAATCCCTGGAGTTCTAGACTATTCAATACACTTTACTATAAACTCTTGCAGGATTGCCCGGCATGGCCAGGTGGGTTAAGGCATCTGACACGTAATCTGAGGGTTGTGGGTTAGAATCTCAGTCGCACCAAACATGGTCGCCTTTTCAGTCGTGGGGGCGTTATAATCAACGTTCAATTCCACTAATCGTTGGTAAAAAGAGTAGCCCAAGAATTGGCGGTGGGTGTTGATGACTAGCTTATACTAGTCTTATACTGCTAAATTAGGAACGGCTAGCACAGATAGCCCTCGTATAGCTTTGCGCGAAATCAAAATAAAAAGAAATTACTGAACTAATTTTTTATTGATTAGCGAAATTCAAAACGAATCCAACAATTAACATAAAAGACAAAGTACAAGTAAAAAAATGATGAGATGACGTATATATAAAAACGAATGGTTTGGGTTGAAAAAAATTTTATGTAGAGGAGTGAACAAGCGGGTTTTCTCGTCATCACTAATTAATGAGATGACTTGAAAATTTCGTTTTCTATAGGAAGTGTTAAGCAACATTATAATGAATGCCAGCATATTTCTTAAACAACCCCCCTTAAAACATTAACTTTCTCAGAGTCCCTTGTAATATTTTCAATTCTAATAACACTGTTTACATATAGAATGAAAAACATTTTAAGCTGATATTTACTTTATATTTTTACCAACACAAACTGATGCGCTTTCCTTCGCAATAACATTTATTTGATGTTAACATGTCAGTTTAGGATTATTATAGTATACTCACAAGTGAAATAAATTAATATTCTGTTATGCTTTTAAACTGTATCATTCCAGAATAAAGTAGTTTTGGCGCCATCCTTCTGGTTAAAACTTATAGATTTTCACATTGAAGCCTTTGGAAACATCTTTTAAGAAATAAATTTTTATGGTAATAGGACGTAGTAATATATAAAATTAGATTTCGAGTTTTAAATCAATAATATCATTTAAACAATCATCTCTGTGTACAGACATGCTACAGTAAATCTCAACTGTTATTTCCATTTTGGGTTTTTACTACATTAACTCAAACATTATATAATAAAATGAACACAAACAAAACCAACACTTTTTACGTATAAATAAGCTTGTCATTTTAATATAATCATACGAGACATTCTCCTTTAAATTGTAATTTATAATGCTATTATCCTTTAAAGTAAAACATTACACACTAATATTATTCCATCTAACCTGATGTTTTGCGGTACATAATTTTACTTAGTGTTATGAAGTTGAATAGTAGAAACAAAACTCAGTTGGTTATTAAATGTTTTGTAGATTACTTTACAACGTTTTACCTCAGTGTTATGTAAATGTCATGTAAATGTTTTGTAAACAACAACCATGTCGTGTTGTGTTTAGATTTCCATATCTGTTATTTATATTTCCATATTTATATTATTGTTTCAAAGTTTAAACCAATAAAATATGTTATTCATTTAAAATAACATTTAGAAATTTCTAGAATTATGTAGATCAAATATATGATTATAAATGGAAATGTTTGGCGGCCTAGTGTCTAGACGATAAGTCTCGTGCAAAAACAGACATGCGCAGATTACTCTGTGGAAGTTACGGCTAATGTTCGAGAAAAGTAGGCCTACTAGTATAAAAAGACGGTGACGCGAGGAGAAAAGAGTCAGTCACTAGTTTTTATTTCGATTCAAGAGAAGTTGTTTTTGTTCGAGAAGTTTTCAACGTTTGCCGTGTTTATTCAACTTGAATTTGTGACTAGAGCTAGATCTACAGAAGCTGTGATTTTGTTTCGTCAATCTTTGCGATTCATTCGAATTACTGGTTGTGCTGAGGGTCGGCACGTACGGGACTGTTTAAGAGAAACCGAGGCAAATAGGAAAACAACATATTTGAGACATTCGTCGAAAACATCGTAAAAGGAACTTCATCAAATTTATCGAATTGTGAATTGTTTCTGAACTTCTGCATTCAAACTTCGGAATTTCTTCGTGGGACCAAATTCACCTTCTAGACTAGAATTTTGGATTTCTGATCTGAGCTTTTGGACTTTCACTCTAAATCATTATATTGGACACAGGCCAGTACCATTTCGTATTGTAATTAACTTTGAATGTTGAAACTGAATATCTGTCATTGTTAATATATAATTTACCTTATATCTGTTACATATATAATAGTTTATTGTAATAAATTATACAAGCTGTTATCTGTGTCTTTCTGTTGCGTTCAGTCTACATAAAACATAAAAACAAAATAAAACCGTAACACTCAGTAAGTTCCAAAAGTATATTTTCCATGCATAATTTCTGTGTTGTGTATTGAACATTTTGGTGAAAAGCAAAGATATTCAAAAGTGATAAAATAATGTTTGGCTTTTAAAGATAAATCACCTCAAAATCTTTAGTTCTTTGCCGAAGTGGAGTTTTTTAGAAAATACTTGTTCAGGCCAGACACAAGTCCCTTGGTTAATGACAAAATATTACAAGACATTCTGAACAAAATATATACAAACTAAAAATGTTCGATTGCGTTTCTACTCATATTTACATTTACTTTTTCCCATTTAATTTAAATATATTTTTCATTTTAATTAAGCTAGTAACTTAAGATGCATCACCAACTATAAAAGGCTTACCACCTTTGTCACTTCGTAGAAAACGGTTTCACCCTCCACTTTTGGTAAAACTCAACAAATACATATATCGTCACTTAGCAACAAAACTATCACCTAATTGTTCTTAGGCTAATTATGGTTAGTTTGATTTTGGATTTAGCACTAAGCTACTCGAGGGCTATCTGTGCTAGCCGTCCCTAATTTAGCAGTGTAAGACTAGAGGGAAGGCAGCTAGTCATCACCACCCACCGCCAACACTTTTACCAATGAATAGTGGGATTGATCGAATCATTATAACGTTCCCACGGCTGAAAGGGCGAGCATGTTTAGCGCGACGAGGATACAAACCCGCGACCCACAGATTACGAGTCGCACACCTTAACACGCTTGGCCATGCTAATTATGGAGTTTATACTGAATGCTCGATGTTCATGTTGATTTTTTAGAAAAGCTTATTCTGTACTTTTCGATAACTTCAGTAACATGACAGCAAACTAGTTTAATTCAGAAGTTTTATGACATGGTGGCCAAAAGCAAATTAAAATTTATCAAGTAAGCCTTATGTTTATGTACCAGGTTTAATGTTTACATTGGTCTACAAGTAGGCTTAACTACTACTGACGTTATAAAGTATGTGTGTAAAAGTGTGGAATAAATGTTAATTAATAAACATTATTTTAAAACGTGTTTTCTACTTGGCCTTAAAACACAGTCTCAACAGAACTATTTTTAAGTATCTCTCACATACTGTCGTTCAGAGCTATATTTCATTTTTCTTCATAGTCTTCACTAAAAATGAGCTAATTAAATAATTACTTATGAGACTGATTAAAAATGAGTACGTATATCGTAAGAGTTGCAGAACAATTCATAGATAAATTCTGTAAAGTTTTTGTTAATCATTCAACGATTGTTTCCTGTCATAGTTTTACACCAGTTGTTTTATAAAAATGTTTGGCTTTTGCAGCTAACCAATTATTTTCCTGTAAATTAATTATCAAATAGTAACTGATTGCATTGTATTGTTTTATAAAATATTTTATGTATTTCAGAAACAAAAAAGTAAAATTCTAACTTGAAGTTGCAATTTCCTTAACAGTTATTGTAATTTCTCGATAAAAGAAAATTACAAACTGAATACAATTGTTCCACAAGTTTAGTCACATAACACAGTTTATTAAAAAGAAAGTGCCTGTTCACTGAATGCTTACTAAACTCATGTTTTTACATACACAAACGTATATATGATTAGGAACAACTTTACAACTACCAGTTAGGTGTCACGTTCTTTCTAGTTCAACATCATAAATATTGTTTCTCTTGCTGTTCCATTTTCTTACCAATACTGAGTTCTCTTTCATGAGAAAAATATAAAAGACACTTTCACCAATAATATTTTCCTAAACTCTAAAACTAAATGAAAAAAAAAAACTCCAGAAAATGCACAGATAATGTTTAAAAGGTCACGAATTAAACAGATAGATATGTTACAAACAAAAATATGTTTCTTTAAAAATGATTTACCTAGCAAATACACAGCTATCACTACTGTACGAATAACAAATGAAACTTACTGAAGCAGCATTATGACAATAAAACACAGATTTTTTCAAGAGACTGGAGAATAACAAATCTTTCAACATTAACTAATGACCAAAGTGGAGTGAAAACAACAAAAATATTTTGATGTGAACATTAACTAATGACCAAAGTGGAAGTGAAATCAACAAAAAATCTTTTGATGTGAACATTAAATAATGACCAAACTGGAGTGAAAGCAACAAAATCTTTTGATGTGAACATTAACTAATGACCAAAGTGAGTGAAAGCAACAAAAATCTTTTATGTGAACATTAACTATGACCAAACTGGGAGTGAAAACAAAATCTTTTGCTATGAACATTAATTAATGATGTAACTGGAGTGAAAACAACAAATATCTTTTGATATGAACATTAACTAATGACCAAACTGGAGTGAAAGCAACAAAAAGCTTTTGATGTGAACATTAATTTAATGACCAAAGTGGAGTGAAAACAACAAAATATTTGATGTGAACATTAACTAATGACCAAACTGGAGTGAAAGCAACAAAAATCTTTTGATATGAATACGTAGACTTCTACACAAACTTTCTTGAAACGGTATAATCTACGTAGTGTTCAGTATCAAAATCCATACTGTTGCAAGCTCTCTCTTCTTCATAATACTGTGAATTTGAGTAAGTTAGAGTGCCTGTTAAATGCCAAATTTTGATAATACATGCTAAGTTTACATAACAAAACATTTACTTTGAACTAATTTCTAAAAAAACCTCTGTGAAATGTGTAAACAACTGTGGGGAAACATACAGACTTCAAAATTATGACTAATGAAAGACGTGCTTTATAAAAGCATGCTGGCATAACTGTGAATGCCTGAAGGTATTTCTTGACATTAACATGTATGTGTTAAATTTATTAACTTTGTGCTGCAAGAAACAAACAAATAAAAAAGACAAAAGTTTACTTTGTTTTGATTTTTACATTTGTGAAAATCAAGCGTTATGATAAAAATACACAAACACCCTTCGCTTCTCATTTTATGTACATATACGTACAGTTTTGTTCGATGGTCACTAGTAAAGTTGTGCGAATACCAATTTATAATGATTAAAAAACCAACTAGATTAAGCTTTAAATTCTGGTGAAGATAACTGATTTGCAAGTCCAATCTTTGTTCAAAATGTTACATTTAAAATGAATTATTCATAGACCCAGTATGTTTCAGCCAAGTTGTTAAAGGAACATTCTACTTATGTGCAACTCCCCACACCTGTACAAAAGGAAATTTAACCATCCAAATACCAAAGTGTAACCAAAAGAAACTCTTGGAGAATAAGTACTGAAATTTAAAAAAATGTTCCATTTCTTTTAGCAAAATAAGACTAAAAAAGTTGTAAATTATTAGGAAAATCTTTATGATGTTAGTCATTATTTCTTTATTTAATTAGACAAATACAATTATTTTTCTTGTAACATATATATATATATATTCAAATATATCATAAAAATTTAATGTCAGGCATCTACAGTTTTTGATAACCGTTTAGGATATCCTAATTATAATAGCATTGGTTTGTATTTACAGCAAGTCTTTTAACAAAGTACCAGCTATGACCTTTTACTTTATGGACCCTATGACCTTTTCAGTTGTATAGAGAATGCCTCCTAGATATTTTTATTATTATCTTTGTCATAGAACAGAACACTCCAACTGACACTCCATCTGTTTGGTCAAAGAGGAAATAGAGTACTAGGTTCAACACTTCTGACCCTCCAAGAAAGATAAAGATGATTTTAAACAATAAAGTACAAACCCATAACAAATGTCTGATAACAGAATGATGATTCTCGTCAGCTAACTGCTTACCCTTGTTACGTGGTCATTTTAATCCTGAAAATGTGACCTAATTAACACTTATTTCCATTGTTTAACAGCTTGAAAAACAACCACAATAAAGTACTGTTCTTTATCTGATTACTAAAGGTCTTGTGACTTCCAGTTTAAAGAAAGCTGGTACAAATTTTATTTTTGGATGGTATCATCTTTAATTCCAAGTTAGAAGTTTCAGTAATTATGGTAAAGCTTTAATGTCATTAACTTTCTTATCTTGACATGTTAATGTACACATCAACACACTAAAATTGTCAAACCTGTTGATCAACCACGTGGCGAGTGACTAACTTTCTTATCTTGACATGTTAATGTACAAATCAACACACTAAAATTGTCAAACCTGTTGATCAACCACGTGGCGAGTGACTAACTTTCTTATCTTGACATGTTAATGTACAAATCAACACACTAAAATTGTCAAACCTGTTGATCAACCACGTGGCGAGTGACTAACTTTCTTATCTTGACATGTTAACGTACACATCACACTAAAATTGTCAAACCTGTTGATAAACCATGTGGCTAGTGACTAACTTTCTTATCTTGACATGTTAATGTACACATCAACACACTGAACTGTCAAACCTGTTGATCAACCACGTGGCTAGTCAGTAAATTTCTCATCTTGACATGTTAATGTACACATCAACACGTGTCCATTGACCAATCATGGCATAATAAAGAACAGAGCTGGTAATATTTCAAACTGAAAATTATGTAATCACATAAAACTATTCCTTCAATTAAAAGAGAGAATGTTCAACAAAATATCTCATACAAATGACTTAATTTTTATCCTATCACACCCACTTCTGTTGCATCTTCAAGAAAGACATGTCTCTAACTTTTCTCACCAGATATAGAGTATGGCGAGAGACGACCATCAGTTAAAAACGTGTCAGAATGAAACAGCATTCCAGAAATATGCACTACACTCTCAATTTGAAACTTATGGTGAACCTATGTTCAAATTTTGGTTCCTTCATAAAACACCACTGGAAATAGAGCATTTGAATACCAACAACTTGGATACCAAAGTTTTATATATTATTAAAAACCCATTTATGATGGTAAACCAGTTGTATTAAATAATTAAATTAGGTTAACAACAGTATGAAGGTGCTCTGACTTAACCAGTCCTAAAGTGTATCTTCCCACAATGATTGACATTGCCACTGTCCCCTCCCTTAAATATTTACTTCACGATTTACACATCAAGGAGAGAGTTGTGAAGTCTCGTCATGGAATGTACACAGCCAAAACACAGATGGTCATAAATCATCCATTTCATCATCTGGACTGACCAGAGTAGACTGACTTTGGGTCAGTTTACCACTTGTACCTCTTTTGTATGCTGACGTGAGGAAAGGTTCTTTGTGAGTTCTGATATTTTGTAGAAAGTACTGAAAAGCTATTGGATTGGTTAAAGGATTTAATGTGTGGAGATTTGGAAGGAAAGGCAGAAAATCTGTAAATTGAACTGTCTTGGCCAGTTTAACTAACAAATTCATGAGTTCTTGATCAAGTGACAATAATTTTTCTTTACCAAGCAGGGTTTTCAAGAAGTAACGAAACCTCTTGTGCAGAATGTCATTACCAGAGCTTGAAAACTGACCACTGCTGACAAGAGATAACAGCTGATCTAAGTCCACTTTGATCTGTTGAAGATTATGAAGTTTCATGAACAGTTCATGCACATGCTTACTGCTACTAGATGAATCTTTATCTTGTGACACATCTGGTTCATAAACCTCAGTGACTTGACCAATTCCTATCACAGAAGGAGTATCTCCATCACCAAGACCCTGTGGTGAACTGGGAATGTTCTGTGTGTGGATTTCTTCACCTGTTAGGAATAGTGAAAACATAATTAAAAGCAAACAGTCATTCTCTTACACTCCACCACATCACTCTTTACAAACACCCAACAAAGCATTAATCAATTCATTAATTTCTCCTTTGAAATTGTTTTTCTTAGTGTTTTACAATAAGAAAGTTCACAGCTAGCTTAACTGTGAGCAACTTACCTGATAAATAAACTTACTACACATTACACCAAACCCTAAGCAAAGTGAAGTTTGCCATTATCTTTTAGATGTTTGAATATTAGAAGATACATTAAGTTTTGCATTTTATATACTTTGCTGTTTAAATTCCAATTTTCATAAATAAAGTACAAAAATATGCATTTTTGACATTTATCTAAGTTATTGGGGCAATTTCCACTAAACTTTATGGGATGATAGTCTGGAACAAGGAACATCTTACTGGAAGTTCACAACCCCTTGGAACATCTTACTGGGAGTTCACAACCCCTTCTATCAACATTATTGCTCTTACTTAGAATTTAATAGGGAAAATGTGAACACTCTGAAAGTAGCCTAAATACTAGCTGGTCTAAAGTTTAAGACCATACCAAAACGAAGTCCTAAACAGGGTAGGAAATGCCCAACAAGAGGTCTCAGTTGTGATTTGCATGGCCGTCATTGCAAATAACTTCAAACATTCCCTTTGGCATGGTTGATACAAGCGTTTGCAGAAGGCTGACTGGAATGTTATTCCAAGTGGTGAAGATGGCTTCATGAAGATCATGCACTGTTTGGAATTGACATCCATTTCTATAGACTTCCCTTGCAATCCACCCCCAAACATTTTCAATGGGGTTCAGTTTGAGCAAATACACTGGATGGTCCAACAGATTCACATTATTAAAAGTCCTTTGTCCTGCGGGCATTGTGGATTGCAGAATTGTCCTGCTGAAAGATCCAGCCATTTCCACACAAGGAAGGGCCTTCAGTCAATAAGGATGCTCTCTCCAACATGCCAATGTAGCCAGCTGCTGTTGGACACCACTGTATAACCTGAGAACAAAACCTTCTTCCACTTTTCTATGTTCCATGCTTAGTACTTCTTAGCTGTTTTGTGGTGGGGAAGGAGGCATGGCCTTTGGAGACATTTACGATTTTTAAAACCTTTCTCTTGTAGATGCTGTCTTATTGTTCTTGAGCTGCATTCTTCATCCGTAAGGGCATTAATCTAGTTTAATGATTAGCTGGTGTCTTGCTGGACAGCCTGTTGAATCCTCCTGCTCAACACCAACAAAATTTTCTTGAACTGACCACTTGAAATTCTCATTCCATATCCCTCAGGGTCTTTTAAGAAATTTGCAACAGCAGTTTTACTACAATCTCACCAGTGATAGCAAGTTGAAAAATCCTTGCTTTTGCAGCTCGACAATTCTGCTACGTTCAAACTGTCAACTTTTTAGCTTTTGCCATGTTTTTACCCAATGCAACATAGGAGATGTCAGTGGGAGATGTTGACAATGCTAATGCTTGAACACAAATGACTAAATTTTGTTACGTGTTTCCCAATTAATGCTTTGTTTCAGTATGGTCTTAAATTTTTGACCAGCTAGTATTTAGGCTAATTTCAGAGTGTTCACATTTTCCCTGTTAAATGCTGAAAAAAGTTTATTTCTATTTTCCCTTTTCTTTTCATTTTTCGAGGTTCTACTCAAATAATGCATATTTTTTCTTTATGTTCATTGGTCTCAAGATTTTGGCCAGCAGTGTATCTATTACTTATAAAATGTATTGTAGGTTATATTTATGGTAGCAAACTAAACAAATCAATGTACTACTTATGACAACACCAAATCTGATATTCAAGGATAATATTAAATATCCTTTAACACGGCTAGATATATTTTACTTACTATTCACTGATCATGAAACAAAGATGAGCACATAGTGAAACTGACTGATTGTCAGCCCCTTTAATCAATAACATTCAGCTTGTCCTATGGTGATGTCCTTCAGGTGTAAAGAAGTATTGACACTATCATTATATTTTGTTCCAAAATTGAAACTAGTTGGTGAAACTGTTTGCAATTTGATAAGAATGTTCTTAAAAATATGTAGTTTCTGAAATATAAAAGTTATACTTTTCCTACACTAAAATGCATTTTTAATAGGTGCTTACTTCCACTCTCACATAGGTATAGTTATTCCTGTTCAGTGCTGCAACCTATATGTAATAATGTTTTTGCATGCCACAAAACTTTAACTCTCACATACAGCACAATCAACATGGTTGAACTGGGTCTTGCACATTGATGACTATGGGACAAACTTCCATCAATAAGAGTGCAACATACCCTTCTGACTTATTTGTCACTCCTGTTTCATTCTACCAAATTATTATTTCAACATTAGGCATCAACTGGTTTACAGAGGGGATGAAGGGTGAGAAGAGGTAAGTACCTATTAAAAACACATTTACAATATAGGAAAAATGATAACTTTCAATATGGTACATTTCCTTAGTTTACAGATACATTTAGAATCTCACATGAAATAGGTGGAGGAGTAATTTCGAGGGAAAGGAAGAATCATCCATCAAAAGCAATTGAAGAGAGATTCTTGTAGAAGATCCTATGTTGAAAGACCACACAACTTCTGAACTAGAAATACTCTACATCAAGCACATAAAAGACATAGTAAACATGGGCAGAAATTGTGGAGAAGCACACCCAAAAGGGGAAAGAACAATGTTTGGATAGAGATCTGAACCTCCTGACAGCTGATGTTCAATCTTCAAGAAGACAGAAATGCGGGTGAGAGTAAAAAGGATGTGTAGAATGGCTTAGATAGGACTGCCCATACATGGCAAGTCCACTAAATTCAAAACCGAGCCACTAAGGAAGTGACTGACATCCATGCAGGGGTAGGAAAGAGAATCATACTGGCAGCAAGAAATCTTCCAATTAAAAATTCACGTGAGGAAATCCAAAGAAAGAGGAACAGTGGGTCAAATAGTTCAAAACCCTTGACTTAAAGATGGAGGGTACGGAGGACTGAAGATAATACAGAAGGGACATTTTTTAGAGGTAATGGTGAGGTAAAATAGAGCTGGAGCAGTTGAGAAAGCCATGGTCGTACCAATCAGTAAATAGTAATTGAAGAACTTGACATGGAGTGGTGTGAATGATTGGCATCACCAGAAGAAGCCAAATAGGAGGATAAAGATATTTTTGGTCAAACACTGGCTGAATGTATCAACAGCAATGCAAGTGGATGCAGTAATGCAGACAAAAAGTGAACTAGATATTGAGGAAGGTGACAAAGCATATCAGTGAGGAGTGCCCCACTGAAAGCATAGCCCCTGGAAAACTTGAGGATCGAGAGACTACTAAATTGGATAAATTTTACTGGTTGTGAAAGATAATACATGACAAAGTTAAATGCATCTGAAGCATGACACAAAAGGAGACAAATATTAAATGTATGGATTCAATAAAGGAGATCCACGGTTTGATGACCAAAGGAATAAGAATTGGTGCTGCCTTGATGAATGGTAAAAGTTAACACCACTGAATTGTCATAAAGGATCACAACTATATAATTCCTGATAAAATGGAGAAAAATAATCCAAAACATGATATATGGACAGAAGCTCCAGGATGTTGAAATGGTATGACCTCTCAGTTGGAGATTACTGACCCAAGGTTCCTGCTGTTTCCAAGGAATCTCATACAAGGTTCCACTGAACAGACCTAATATTCACTCAATTCCACATAAGACAACATAAATAAATGTAATAATGAATAGTAAGGGTGCAGAGAACTGAAAGCTTCATTGAATAGAATTAAAGAGGAAGGTTGAGCCTGCCTGAGATGAGTGTTGAAAAAAACATCCAACTGTATGAAATATTGAGCAATCATATCAAAAAATAAGTTATCAAACTTGATTAACAAACCCACATAAGCTACCTCCTAAAATAGCAGATGAGTGTGATGGACAGACTCCAATTCAGAATAAACTAATAGAAACCAGTCATCCCAATAATGGTGTGAAAACAACTTTTGAGCATGCATGTGTTGAGCAAAAGTCAAAACCACTCAAACAAAAGATATACAAGGTCAAAGCAAGTCTGAAGGGTGGTTCACAAATTGATAAACTATCATGTGATGAAAACCTGAAGACAGTACCTTGACCAACAAATTACAGGAATAGGCAGAGATATCTACACTAGTAATCCATAAATCTGGAGAAAAAATCACTCAAGAATGAGAAAAAGGCTTCATGGTAAAATGAAACAGAACCAAACATTGGTTAAGGCATGACAAGTTGGTCACAGCATAGAACTGCTGTGGGTATCATTTATGACAGTTTTCTGGAATAAAAGCCTGGAGAAGAATAATGTACAGGTTTAATGGCTTTCTGCAAAAGAAGATTCTGTACCATGTCAGATGGACATCAACTGTTGGTAGGATCTCAGAAAGGAAGTCAGTACGAGAAATAACAAAGGAGGGAAAACAAAGAGTGACAAGTCCCTCAGGTAATACCTAAATAACCCAAAGATCTATGGCAAAAGATGACTCCCCATTGAAAAGTAACTCACAGGATAGTCACCTGTATGATGTGTTCATCTTTATCATAAAACAGGAGTCGAGGAACACCTACAGGCAGGAATGGGTAAAACATGAAACAGTAATAGGGGATTGTCAAGAGTCAGAATGAGACAAATGAGCAACCAAAGATGCAAGGGTCAATTGCTGTCTTACAAATTCCACACAGGATTCTAAACTCTCAGAAACTTCTTCAAAAAGAAACTTGGAGAAAAAAAGAGTCCATACATAGGTTCTGAAGACATATAGGTGGTAAAAAATACTTGAGAAATATTGCATTTCTCCCCAAAAGATCCTAATAATAGAGAAACCACGTGTCTAAGAAATGGTTGACAAATGTTTCAATGTGGAGGTAAGCAAAGCAAGGAGATATCCCTTGAAAAACTCTCAGAATCTTGATGTAGCACTTTGGAAAGGAGGTGGACTGTGAACAAATACAGTAAGAGAATTGATAGGGGAATATGATGGTAGGAAAACGGTGTAAAATTAGGGTTTGTCCCAATATTGGTAAAAGTGAGTCCAACCACTGAGAATTAAAAAACAGAAATTCAGCCTGATTTAAAGAAAACTGATCTGGATCCTGTGGAGGGTGAGGCACCCTCACGAGATACAAACTGTTCTACATGAAACCTCTCATCTAAAGAAGGGGGAAACATAATACTGAGAAGAGAGAGTATCATTTAACAAGGAAGGAAGAGGTTATAAAATATCAAGGAAATTGATAAAACAGAACACTATTTCTCATACATGTCCATAAAATTAGGCCTAGCTGATTTCACAGTAGGGATACAAGAAGATATGACAAAACCAAGTGGAGAAAAAAAATGTTGTCACGTTCATCATCATTGTTAACAGGTTGGAATATTTAGAATGAAAACATGAAGTTGTTTGACTCCTATAATGATTGATATCTAGGCACACAAGAGCTAATACTACTGTAGTAAACTTTTCCCCAACCTGTGTAAGTGTACTGGTAGATGATATGACCTTCGAAATAGTAACTTGAATTCTGAACTTCATCGTTAAAGCTGAATAACCAAACACAACAGCATTAAATAAATAATAACTACAAACAAAAAAGTTATCCTTAAGTTTACAAATGCTTAAAAAATGAAAATAATAATTCCACTTTGGAATAAATTATAAAGCACTTCATTCAATTTTGAAAAAAAAAATAAAAATTCACCAAGATTAAACACAAAAGACAGCACAATGATAAACACTTTGACACACGTACTGCCAAACAAGAAATGATAAACACTTTGACACAAGTACTGCCAAACAAGAAATGATAAACACTTTGACACAAGTACTGCCAAACAAGAAATGATAGTTTGATAGAATCAAATAGAGGGAGTCATTTGCATCAGGTGAATGTGTCACACTCCAATTGGTGGAAGGTTCTCACATGATAATTTAGATGCAAAGTGCAGGTGAACCACATCAATTGCAGCATACTTGGCAACTCAAGGTACAATAATAGTTTTGTACACAGAGGGCAGCACTGAGCAGGAACAGTAATATCTGTTAGAGGAGATAAAGTACAATATCAGAATATTTGATTTTTTTTTTCTACTATTTACAATAGTTCACCTACAAGGTGATTTTCATTTTGAGTATTAAAATACTGTTTACGTTTTCTTAAAGTATATGTATATATTTTATTGTACATTTTTTATAGTGTATCTCTATAATTAATGTACAATGCAACAGTATGTTTAAAAATTAACAAATAGAAATATGTTTATATCTTTTAACTTTGAGAAACTCACTAGAACAATCAATTTTATTGTATGTCTTATTTCACCTTCATATTTTCACTTATAGTATATTTTTATTTTCAAATTCCTTGTTTTTTTTACAATTTATGACAGTATATTAACTGATGCCTTTAGGAATGTAGTAATTTTGAAAGATTTTGTACACAGACTTGTTGAAAAACAAGATGGCATTTTTACACTTGCTGTGTTTATAAACTTTCACAATCCCGGCATCTATAAGATGTACTTTTAATAAAATTCATTAAACCTTCCAAAATGTACATTGAGAAACACAAAAAACACATAACTAAGTAAAATATTACTGTAGAACGTAAATGAAATTTAAATGTCTATTAATCTAATATGTATAAGGTAAGAAAACATAACCATATGCCATGGACTTCACTCTTGACAATGGACTGAACTTCCTTTCTATCACATATATTCAAGTCCATAAACTTATAATTTATCTTCTTATAATTAGATAAAAGATAGGAAGTTGTTGTTTCTATTGATTATTAACATGCCATTTAACTTCAAGCTATATACAGCTTCAACTTTACACAACTTACCTGAAGTTTAGAGAAAATTACACTGATATTCTATAATCTTAAAACACTTTCTATGTCTTACATAACAATTTATGTTAGCTACTCACAGTTGTTTGTGTAGGAGCTTTAAAAGGTTGAGAATTGTAACTGTAAGAGGATTACATGACAGAAAAACCTGCAGTTTTAAACGTTTCCTTTAAAAATAAAGAAATAAAAGAAAGATATAATGTACTTAATAATAGTAATTTCATTGAAATTCATTGATAGTAAAGTAATTTAATTAAATTCTGAATTTAATGCAGTACCAATGCAAAAAGAAATTTGAAAATGGTATCTGCAGTTATCGAGCCAATGAATTATTTTCACATGAATAGTAATTACTACAAAGACTAGTTTGCTGTTTATTGTTTTCACGAGGGTTGGTTACTTTACACAAGACATGCTAGTAGGTTGTTAATCAATCACCCGGATGTTAAATAACTAATTAGCTAATATACTGATGGTAGTGACTCCACCTTTCAACGATAATGCATCAGCTATTCCAAACAAGAGCCCTGGATGTTCCCGAACTGCATTCAATAAGATTCCTCCATCTTCTGAGAAGAGAAACACCACAGGTATCTTAATGTCATCATTACCATCTCCAGACATAGCAAACATAGGGGAAGATTTAGAGCTGGTTTCTGGATTATTATCTAACACAGGAAAAAAACAATAACAGAAGAAAGTGAAAAATCTTCCTAAAGTATATTACTGTAATGCACTGATTGAGAACAGGATATTCAAGATTGTGTTACTAATGGAATATAACCAAAGATAACAAACCTTCAATAATTATTTTAAAACATACCTGGGGGTAATGTATCACATCCATACTTATACAATACTCATTTGTAGCTCACCTTTTCTCCTGAAGGTGAATAAACGTGTTTAAAAATTAAACAGCCTACAACTGTAGGCCATGACTCTTAATATTTTCAGTTTCACAACAGAAATGTTACAGTTGATAATAGTTTTTCAAAAAGAAATAGAGTAAGCCTTAGAAATTTGGCATAGCTGTCCAAAGTGAAGTAACCAAGTCCTAGTAACACTTACTGACATTTTTCACACATTTTAGCACCCATTAGAGAACAGTAGATCTTCAATAAGCACTTCACAGCAGTGCTTTAGTGACTCATTATAACTAGTTTTGTATAAAAGAAGCTACAGCCCACTTCTGGATCGTCAAACAGAGAAATGACCAGACTGTATTTTTTAACTTGAAGAAAATACTGTATGAGTTACTAAAACTAAGATAAATATTATGCTATAATGGAAAAAAATGTAAGAATTTCACTATAATACTAGCTGGAGAACCATTTCACTATAATACCAGCTGGAGAACCAGTCCTCTGGATAGAACTTGTGTAAATTCAGGATCATTGAAAGGTTATTTTAAGACATGAAAAGATTCATTCCTTATATGTAATAGCCAAAAATGCCAATACAAACCACAGAACACAAGATGTGAAAGTGACACTTTGTACCTTCCCATGGACCCAGTGAACCTCCATACCAAATATGGTGATGATCCATCTATAGGAGGTGAGTTAGTGGTACAAAATGTGAAACTGAAACTTTGTATCTTCCCATGGACCTCATAAATCATCATACCATTTTTGGTAAGGAATAACCCACAACCTGTGATGTAGTTGCATGGACAGAGAGACAGTACTATTATATTTATGTGTTTGTCTATAGAAGATTTTTTAAATATTATGAATGACCTACCCAGTACAAGTCCTCCAATACCTCCAGCTGCTTCAATGTTTCGTGCCTACAATATAAAAAGACTTGTATGAGTGTAAAGCATCACAAGTAATTTTATACATTTTAATAATTTCAAACAGTAATATTAATTAGTAACACTGCTAAACTACAATACCAGATTCAACAAGAATGTCCTCACACTTGTTAGAAAAAATTCAAAAGTTGATGCCCACATTTCTAAACAAAGGCCTACTGCATTTAAAAGTTACCAGAATCAGTAAACGTGACGTGACTAATGTCAGTACACTGTCTCATTATGGAAGATGTCTCACCACTGTCTCTTTGTATACCAAAGGGTTAATTAAATGATTGGAAGAGTTTCAACTTGTACTTATTATGCTAGTTAGTCCATATATTGAATGCTGCTAAAACTATTTACACCAAAGATGTCATTTTGCCAGCGACACCCATTGTGTATCTGAATAAATTTTTGAAATTACATTATAACATGTGAAGTATCTTAAACTTTGGAAAGATCCAAAAACCAAATAAAATTATTAATTCTAAAACTTGTTGAGTTATTTTTTTATATTACTTCAACGTTAAACATCTTATTATAACTATTCACAACTTACATTGTACTATAAATAATTTCCACATAATTTTTATTACTAAAATTTATCATACAAATTTAAGTGTTCAGCCAGAGAGAATGAATATTTACCAATGTGAACTTTGTTACATTTCTCATAATGTTTTGAAACCTACATAAGAGCTGTGTGTATTCACTCATTTCAGCTAGTAGGTTAGAGAAAAGGCAGAAGTTTTCAACACCATATCTACTTCAATAGTGGGATCTGATTGGCACTCTTACAATGAACTACAGTTTCAAATTAAGGATATGATCCTGTGGCATGAACCAAAGCTCAGCCAACACAAAAACTATCTGGACAAAGCTTGGCCTGCCAGGTAAAAAGGTGTTTTAATTATCTCATTATGTAAAAACATTCTCATAAAGTCATTCATATCATTTATACATCAAAGTAATAAAAAATATGTGGACCTTTTCAAGATACATACAATCAACCCGCTCAACAATGACAAGTTTATTTTTTACAGCACCCTTATTGTTTATGGTAATAAGTAATGAGAAACTAAGTAAAAAAAACATGTTCACCTTTTCAACAAACATACAATCAACCCGCTCAAACAATGACCAGTTTATTTTTACAGCACCCTTATTGTTTATGGTAATAAGTAATGAGAAACTAAGTAAAAAAAAATGTTCACCTTTTCAACAAACATACAATCAACCCGCTCAACAATGACAAGTTTATTTTTTACAGCACCCTTATTGTTTATGGTAATAAGTAATGAGAAACTAAGTAAAAAAAAATGTTCACCTTTTCAACAAACATACAATCAACCCGCTCAACAATGACCAGTTTATTTTTTACAGCACCCTTATTGTTTATGGTAATAAGTAATGAGAAACTAAGTAAAAAAAACATGTTCCCCTTTTCAACAACATACAATCAACCCGCTCAACAATGACAAGTTTATTTTTTTACAGCACCCTTGTTGTTTGTGGTAATAAGTAATGAGAAACTAAGTAAAAAAAACATGTTCACCTTTTCAACAAACATACAATCAACCCGCTCAACAATGACAAGTTTATTTTTTACAGCACCCTTATTGTTTATGGTAATAAGTAATGAGAAACTAAGTAAAAAAAACATGTTCACCTTTTCAACAAACATACAATCAACCCGCTCAACAATGACCAGTTTATTTTTTACAGCACCCTTATTGTTTATGGTAATAAGTAATGAGAAACTAAGTAAAAAAAACATGTTCACCTTCTCAACAACATACAATCAACCCGCTCAATAAAGACCAGTTTATTTTTTACAGCACCCTTGTTGTTTATGGTAATAAGTAATGAGAAACTAAGTAAAAAAAACATGTTCACCTTTTCAACAAACATACAATCACCCCGCTCAACAATGACCAGTTATTTTTTTACAGCACCCTTGTTGTTTATGGTAATAAGTAATGAGAAACTAAGTAAAAAAACATGTTCACCTTTTCAACAAACATACAATCAACCCGCTCAACAATGACCAGTTTATTTTTTACAGCACCCTTGTTGTTTATGGTAATAAGTAATGAGAAACTAAGTAAAAAAACATGTTCACCTTTTCAACAAATATACAATCAACCCGCTCAACAATGACAAGTTATTTTTTACAGCACCCTTGTTGTTTATGGTAATAAGTAATGAGAAACTAAGTAAAAAAAACATGTTCACCTTTTCAACAAACATACAATCAACCCGCTCAACAATGACCAGTTTATTTTTTACAGCACCCTTATTGTTATGGTAATAAGTAAATGAGAACTAAGTAAAAAAAACATGTTCACCTTTTCAACAAACATACAATCAACCCGCTCAACAATGACAAGTTTATTTTTTACAGCACCCTTGTTGTTTATGGTAATAAGTAATGAGAAACTAAGTAAAAAAAACATGTTCACCTTTTCAACAAACATACAATCAACCCGCTCAACAATGACCAGTTATTTTTACAGCACCCTTATTGTTTATGGTAATAAGTAATGAGAAACTAAGTAAAAAAAACATGTTCCCCTTTTCAACAAACATACAATCAACCCGCTCAACAATGACAAGTTTATTTTTTACAGCACCCTTGTTGTTTGTGGTAATAAGTAATGAGAAACTAAGTAAAAAAAACATGTTCACCTTTTCAACAACATACAATCAACCCGCTCAAACAATGACAAGTTTATTTTTTACAGCACCCCTTATTGTTTATGGTAATAAGTAATGAGAAACTAAGTAAAAAAACATGTTCACCTTTTCAACAAACATACAATCAACCCGCTCAACAATGACCAGTTTATTTTTTACAGCACCCTTGTTGTTTATGGTAATAAGTAATGAGAAACTAAGTAAAAAAAAACATGTTCACCTTTTCAACAAACATACAATCAACCCGCTCACACTGACAAGTTTATTTTTTACAGCACCCTTGTTGTTTATGGTAATAAGTAATGAGAAACTAAGTAAAAAAAACAGGTTCACCTTTCAACAAACATACAATCAACCCGCTCAACAATGACAAGTTTATTTTTACAGCACCCTTGTTGTTTATGGTAATAAGTAATGAGAAACTAAGTAAAAAAAACATGTTTACCTTTTCAACAAACATACAATCAACCCGCTCAACAATGACCAGTTTTTTTTTACAGCACCCTTATTGTTTATGGTAATAAGTAATGAGAAACTAAGTAAAAAAACATGTTCACCTTCTCAACAAACATACAATCAACCCGCTCAATAATGACCAGTTTATTTTTTACAGCACCCTTGTTGTTTATGGTAATAAGTAATGAGAAACTAAGTAAAAAAAACATGTTCACCTTTTCAACAAACATACAATCACCCCGCTCAACAATGACCAGTTTATTTTTTACAGCACCCTTGTTGTTTATGGTAATAAGTAATGAGAAACTAAGTAAAAAAAACATGTTCACCTTTTCAACAAACATACAATCAACCCGCTCAACAATGACCAGTTTATTTTTTACAGCACCCTTGTTGTTTATGGTAATAAGTAATGAGAAACTAAGTAAAAAAAACATGTTCCCCTTTTCAACAAACATACAATCAACCCGCTCAACAATGACAAGTTTATTTTTTACAGCACCCTTGTTGTTTATGGTAATAAGTAATGAGAAACTAAGTAAAAAAAACATGTTCACCTTTTCAACAAACATACAATCAACCCGCTCAACAATGACCAGTTTATTTTTTACAGCACCCTTATTGTTTATGGTAATAAGTAATGAGAAACTAAGTAAAAAAAACATGTTCACCTTTTCAACAAACATACAATCAACCCGCTCAACAATGACCAGTTTATTTTTTACAGCATCCTTATTGTTTATGGTAATAAGTAATGAGAAACTAAGTAAAAAAAACATGTTCACCTTTTCAACAAACATACAATCAACCCCTCAACAATCACCAGTTTATTTTTTACAGCACCCTTATTGTTTATGGTAATAAGTAATGAGAAACTAAGTAAAAAAAACATGTTCACCTTTTCAACAACATACAATCAACCCGCTCAACAATGACCAGTTTATTTTTTACAGCACCCTTGTTGTTTATGGTAATAAGTAATGAGAAACTAAGTAAAAAAAAACATGTTCACCTTTTCAACAAACATACAATCAACCCGCTCAACAATGACAAGTTTATTTTTTACAGCACCCTTGTTGTTTATGGTAATAAGTAATGAGAAACTAAGTAAAAAACATGTTCACCTTTTCAACAAACATAAATCAACCCGCTCAACAATGACAAGTTTATTTTTTACAGCACCCTTGTTGTTTATGGTAATAAGTAATGAGAAACTAAGTAAAAAAAACATGTTCACCTTTTCAACAAACATACAATCAACCTGCTCAACAATGACAAGTTTATTTTTTACAGCACCCTTGTTGTTTATGGTAATAAGTAATGAGAAACTAAGTAAAAAAAACATGTTCACCTTTTCAACAAACATACAATCAACCCCTCAACAATGACCAGTTTATTTTTTACAGCACCCTTATTGTTTATGGTAATAAGTAATGAGAAACTAAGTAAAAAAAACATGTTCACCTTTTCAACAACAACATACAATCACCCCGCTCAACAATGACCAGTTTATTTTTTACAGCTCCCTTGTTTTTACAGTACCGCAGGCTCTCAGTGGTTGAGCAACTACAACCTCCGCTTCCACCTGTTGAGATTTACATATCATTTAAACAAAACCAACAATCTGACGGTAAGAAATATTCATATTAGTAATAGTTTCAAACAGTTACTTAAATGAGCATAAAATTTTATGAAACCAACAAAAAATGTTCCATCATTTGGAGCTTGTAAACTTTACACCATATGATAATTTTTGTATAATATTACAGTTTAACAACATATTAGAGTCACAAACAAATAAAGAAAATTTCCTTGGAAACTTTATGGTTCAAATAACTTTAAATGTTACTTGCAGAATTTTACTTCACTAAAAGTTTTAATATCTCACTATAAAACAGCTTCTGTCGTGACCTTCTGTAAAGATTTTACGATTCAGTCAACAATATATATTACAGTTACTTACTGGGTCCCGTCCTTTCAAGTCAATACCAAATTGAGCTGGTCCAGCATTCAGTACCATTCGAACTTTGGTTCCAGGTAACGTAAAGTATACGACTCGTAGCTGACGCTCTGGAATACAAAGGATAAGACAGTTGAAATATAATACACACTACTAGATACAATGACAGAGAAGACAAAGATACGCAGCTGGGAATTTTGTGAACATTATTAAACAAAACAAAAATTTTTTTACATTTTATAATGACAAATATTTTAATTATTGAATTCTGTTTAAATATAGTCATAAAATATTCTTTCTACAGGATCCTCAAACAATGCTGGAATATCACATTTTTTTAGGTTACAAAGCATGGTGGGGCCTTTAAGAAAAATTATTATTAAACACACACAACCCAAATAAGGACTTTTCTACCCTGCTGATTTTGAGCTTTAGAGAGTTCTATCATCTCTTGCATGAAGAGGACTCCTTCTTCGGCATCATCTTGAGACTCTGCCTAGATAAAAAATAAACCCAACCAGCTGTCTTTCAATATTTCACTAAAAAAGAAATCACATGATATTCAATGTTTTCATACTGCTTCCAACTTGCAAAATGTTATTAATTTTCTCTCACGTTTTATGATAAAATGATTTACAAAATACCATAATGTCCTTAGGATTAATATCCAATGAAGCTTCACAGTTCAAACAGTGGACATTTAATAGTTTTAAACTAACACAAGATCACCATCTTAATAAAAATAATTAACATGTGGAACAAATTACTGATCAAAGGATATTTTTATTAAAAGAATGTTTTCATCTACAGTAAGCACATGTTCCGGTTGAATGGATATACAATGAAACACTTGTACAACAATAAAAATAATTATACTGAAAATCTTCTCTATCTGTGTAGTGTATAATTATACTGAAAATCTCTATCTGTGTAGTGTATAATTATTGTAAAATCTCAGATTGTAATGAATTTATTGAGACAAAAATTAACTTTAGTTTTAATTTGACAGAAGCACTATTTTAATAAAAATTATTTCTGAATATATATTTTTTCTTTAAGTGTGTATATTTATATGTAATCAGTTATGCCTATTACATAATAATAGGTGAAGAAAAAAATTAAACCAAAGTTCAGAGTTCAACATAATAATTTAGTCAACAAACCATCACAGGTTGAAAACTAACATACTGATACCTAAAACAACAAAAACCAGATAATGTCCTACAAAAACCATCTCACATTTAGTGTTTTTAACAGTACCAAAAATGGGAGACACAAAATTAGAAACCTATTTTGAAAATTCTGGAAATGCAGATCTAATCTGAACATTTTGCTTAGTAGTACAAAGCTGTCTCCACAATTTTTCTGGTTCATTAAAAACAATGCCTTTAGATTCTTGTTTGAAAAATAAAACCATTAGTAAACTCAATAAAGGGTTGTAAATCACAACATTCAAGTAAACAAAAAGAATGGTGCAAAAAATAAGGCACATTTAAAAATGTAATAAGCCAAATTAATTACTAAAATGTTAACACTACAACAGATTACACAATGAAAACACTATGGCAGAGACAACCATTTAAACTTAAAGAATAAGTTTGCACTTGAATCATAGTTTCTGACCATATTAACATATTTAAACATGATGGTACATTGTGACAGACTAACCTTTGTAGAATGTTAACTGCATATTGAATATGTAGGTATGTCCCATATGGAGAAATATCTCCATTTACATATTTAATGTGACTGAAACTTTCTTAGCATTTTGGAACTAGATACCTTCAAATATTCTGTTTAAGTTCAAAGCTATACAATGTGCTATCTGTGCTGTTTACACCAGAGATATAAATATCAAGTTACTGGCATGCAAGCCCTCAGGTTTCCTACTCAGCTGATAGGGATCTATAGACATCAGTAAGTTACAAATTATCTGAGCACTGTTGTGCACCAGATGAATCCTTCCATCAGCTAACATAACTACCAAATTACCTGAGCACTGTTGTGCACCAGATGAATCCTTCCATCAGCTAACATAACTACCAAATTACCTGAGCACTGTTGTGCACCAGATGAATCCTTCCATCAGCTAACACTACCAAATTACCTAAGCACTGTTGTGCACCAGTTGAATCCTTCCATCAGCTAACATAACTACCAAATTACCTGAGCACTGTTGTGCACCAGTTGAATCCTTCCATCAGCTAACATAACTACCAAATTACCTGAGCACTGTTGTGCACCAGTTGAATCCTTCCATCAGCTAACATAACTACCAAATTACCTGAGCACTGTTGTGCACCAGTTGAATCCTTCCATCAGCTAACATAACTACCAAATTACCTGAGCACTGTTGTGCACCAGTTGAATCCTTCCATCAGCTAACATAACTACTGTAATCCCCATCTTCCTCACCAAAGTCAAATGATTTTTGTTGGAAGCCTGAAACTCAGAGGCAGATAGTCTACGTCTTTTTAAACTGTCACAAGAAAAGAAGAAACTTCATTTCAAACAAAAAAAAAACTCCAAACAACATAAGTCAGCTTAATAATTCAATGTCAGTTGTGATTATAAAAATTATCTTATATTTCACAACACTGTTTAATATTTTCTCAATGTGCTTGGACTATGTGACCAAACTATTCTCTTAACAGTCTTCATATTAGGTTAAGATAAACTCTTAGTAAGAGAAGCATTTATAACTTTAACAAAGTAATTCTCAAGATTAATTAAATTAATATGAATCACAGGTTTAAATAAAACTGTGCAGCCAAACTAACAACTGAATTTGTAAACAACACTGATATGTTTGTTATAAAGCAAAAAGCTACAGTATGGACTTTTTGTGCCAAAACCCGATATTTTTAGCACCACAAGTCCTCAGAATCATCACTGAGTAACCTGCAGGGAAACAGAATTAGAAGTATGAGAGTTTAATGATAGAGATAAATAAATAAAAAAAACTTCAACCATACAGTTCACAGTCTTCCTTTAATAAACAAATAAACAAAACAAAAATTTAATCATACAGTTCACAGTCTTCATTTAATAAACAAACCTTTAATTATACAGTTCATGGTATTCCTTAAATAAATAAACAAAACTTTAACCATAGAGTTCACGGTCTTCATGTAATAAATAAAAAAACGAAAATTTAATCATACAATTCACAGTCTTCATTTAATAAATAAACACACAAAAATTTAAATCTTACAGTTCACAGTCTTCCTTAAATAAATAAGTAAACAAAACTTTAATTATACAGTTCACAGTCTTCATGTGATAAATAAAAAAACAGAAATTTAATCACACAGTTCACAGTCTTCATTTAACAAAGAAACAAAATTTTAATCTTACAGGTCACGGTCTTCATGTAACAAATAAAAAATTTTAATCATACAGTTTAAGGTCTTCATTTAATAATAATAATAAAAAAATCATACAGTTCACGGCCTTCATTTCGTAAATAAAAAACAAAATTTTAATCATACAGTTCACAGCCTTTATTTCGTAAATAAAAAACAATTTTAATCATACAGTTCACAGCCTTAATAACCAAACTGTCAACCTACTCCTTACATGTTCTTTGTTCCAAAGAGAACTTTTTTTTATTCTGTAATGGTCTTTTGCAAACATTATAAATAATTTAAAATATAAACAACACATAATAAGTAAAGTCCATACAAGTTAAACATTTAATGAGTTAACTAATAACAATTCCATCAAATGGAATGTAGTTTATATACAATATTATCAATTATTCTATCACTATAAGTAAGTTATGTACTTTCCCAGAGTTTTAACTCTTTCTATACAAGCTGGATCACTTGAAACATATTGAAAGTGCACAACTATACATACTGTAACTCAAATCTTAAGTATTTCTCTACAAAATTTGGCAAGATTTCAGTAAATTGTAATGTGTCCAATTATACAAAACAATTCATTTTTTAGTAAAGTATTTTTACTAAAACTTGTTGTGAGAATTTAGAAAACCTTTACTATAAGTCAGCCTAAATCATCAATTGTCTTCATAATTTACTTTATGTTGCTGCACTGTATCCAAAGTAAACTTGTTTATTACAAGTAATAACTCACATTGAGGGCACACATCTGTCACACTCCACAAACACAATAAACAAATTATACACAGAAACTTCAACTTCCAAACTCAAACAAAGTTAAGACTTTGTGAACTAGCCTAATCAACAAATATAAATAACTTAAGATTACAGTATGCTGTTTCTATTTGTTATAAACATGTCAATCACAAAATTAAACAAGATGTAGTCATTGGCTTCTAAATGGGGTTTCTCTAAATTAGTGATATCTATGCAACTCAAGGTAGGGATTAAAATCTTATATTCTTGGTTGTCATGATGTGTAGTTTATGCTTTAAATTAGGTGAAAGTCTCAATAGCTTATTTCTAAAGTTAGAAAATTTTGAACGTAGGAGAAATAGATGCAAGATATACCACATAGCAACAAACAGATTTAGAATTATGTTTTTAACATTTCACTTCCAAATTAAAATTTAGATAATACTAAAACTTCAATTACAAATCACTATTGATGTTAAGTTTATTTTCATACACTGATAGTAAAGTTCTTTACCTTTTAAATATAATTTTGTAAAACTTTGATATTGTTGAACTTGTAGAATTAATATTTTAAATTCACGTTACTTTAATTAAATTCACAAATAAAACAAAGAAATAAGTAAAATAATGTCTCACATAATGTGTTTGTTTTACAATAGGAATTACATAACTGAATTGTTGCATTGCATTTAACTAAGGACAATTTTGACCAGTGTACAATAACTTGTAGAAGTATTAACTATCCATAAACATGTAAATAGCTGAAGGTTTCTTTTGTTTTCATGTGCAAAGCTGTACAACAGACAGTTTGCACCAAGATCAGCAGAAATCAGCTCTTAATGTTTTAGCATTATAAGCACTCAAATTTAGTATTCAGTCAATAGGGTGTGGAACTTTCTCAAAAGGAAAAATATTTAACAATAATTCTCATATTTATATTTAGCAAAAGCAATCTCTATTGTAACATAATTCCACAAATAAACTATTGATTTTACCATGGTTGGGTATGAGACCCCTTGACTTATTGGCTTTATCTTCACTGAATACATAATATGAAGAAATATTTCTCACCAGTTACAGTCAATTCTGTTAAGATACAAACATATATTGTGGCTCAGTTTGTTTGTTGAAATTTTGCAAAGCTATTCAAGGACTATCTGTGCTATTATTCATTATTTAGAAGCCAGTTAACACAGCCCACCATCTATTCTTTTCAAACTATGTGATGCAGGGCTCAAGCTGTCGCTCGCCATATTTGCCAATGACTATTTTTGTTTTCTGGCGAAGAAAAATTGTAATTGGCAAATATAACGGCGAAACACTGTTTGCTTACAGAGTGCTAGACTGGTTCACTACATCAACGTTTTTTTAATACAAGTATGTGGCAAGCAGATAGAAATCAATAATCTGTCTGGATTCACGGTCAGGATCGACAAATGTGTGAAAAATTGTTCAATCAACAGCAACTTCACAGCTCGACACGAATAACTCATTTACACGTGGTTGATTAGCGGTGCTATAATTAAAGGACAACCACGAAGATTGTGATGACTTTCACACCTGTAATTACATTATCTAATGGTGCATGGCTCGGCCGGTAAGTTTAATTAAAGCAAACAGTTACTGGATTAGTACCATAATAAACACGTACTTGTTAAAAACTAAATGTTAATTAGTGGAAAGATTCTCTATAAATTGAGCCAATATGCAGTGAATTCATCAGATCTCAGAATGGCTTCTTTGCAGGTCAAACACCCCTTAGTCAGTGAAATTTGTCTGATGCCTCCATCAAATTTTGATTTTAAAAGTGCCTTTAAGATCTGGAGTACAAAAAAGAACAGACATATTCTAATGCAGTCATTGAAACAAAGGCACCAGTTGTAACTGTAAATGAGTAGTAAGGTACAACAAAATGACATGCTTCAAGGCATGTATATATTTTTCCATTTTGTCATGAATTTGTGTTCAGATTTTCAGCATGAATGTTACTGAAACTTGTTAAGTTTAGTTTGGTGATGTTTAAGTGATAATATATATTTCATTAAGCAGAACTCTCACTGGAGAAACTTGGGAGAAGTGGTTTCCCAAAACAGACCAAACCTCATCCTTCATAAGCTCAAGGAAATGTCTTATACAGATTATATTATAGAAGAAAAGAATGTTATTGACTGTAAATTTTTCCATAAATTTGTAAAATTAGAGCAAAACTTCTCCCTGGTGTGCAAGTCTAGAGAGACCCCTGTTTAGCAGCATGTAATAACAGTTAATTTAGTGACTCGTCTTCCCATGTCATTATTGTAATGATTTGTGTGTAAAAAACATTGAACTTTGTAATTTGTTTTATAACAAATTTGATAAATGATAAATTAATTGAAATAAAATGTATGATAAGAACTTAGTTGTTATTTATTCTTTGACTGTCTTATCACGTGACTGGCTGGAGGGTTGGATATGGATCAAACCTATCTGGCTAAAACACTGGCTAAAATTGGCTACCAAAAATCATTTGGCAAATAGCCTAACTACAGAAAAATTTAGTCCAGGGTAAGCCCTGTGATGGCATTAACCATCAACATTTAAGTGCTCCAAAGCTTTTGCAGGTAATGGGACTTAAACCATGGAGCTTCAAATCTACATTCATTATCCTAATCACTGGGCCATGATCATTCAGGCTCAGACTGTCATAAAATCTAATTTATAATTAAAAATATATTTTTCTAAACAGGTATTTTCTTTCAATTGAAATATTAAAGTTATAAAGTACTAATGCAAAAAAAATAAAAAAATGAAGCACCAGCTACACACCCTGACTTGTAAGTTGGACATGTTCCTTCAACCAGGTTTTTCAAGGCTGCCGTATCGAATGAGCAAAGTTTTGGTCTTCAGGGAAGAGGTAGTGTGTGTTAGACAGCTGCTGGAAAAATCATCCTCCAGTAGATCTAATATGTGGGACTTGGGAGACTGAAAGTGTACAATATTGTGACTTTACCTGTATGTGTCAAAATATTAACCATTCTAAAACTCAATCTGAGAAAACTAATATCTGTAATCTGTATTACTCCCATATTAGTTTAGGAGGAGTCAGTTTTGACAATCCATTTTTGTTATAGAAGTGATCAAACACCTCCATTATTTTAACAACAAAAAACCTTATGGTTCACAGAAATGAGATACATCTGATTTCCAACATGTCCTCTTGAACCAAACACAATCATTCCAAGTAATACAGTCAATTACATCTCTAAATAACTTTTAGCTAATACTTAATAATAATTAACTGTTAAGTAATATTATGAATTACTTGAAATTTAAATGTATTCTGTTTATAATTACTACTCAAAGTCATGAAAATAAAATGAAGAATATTTGTAATCTTTACTAAGCTCAGAAAACAATTAGCAAAACAGCTGTAACAGAGAAGTAGTCTTTGTCATGAAATATAACATACTATAGAAACAATATTAGTACATAGTTACTTACTGGAATGACTGTGGCATTACTAAGACGAGCTAAACTTAAGGAAACAGATGTGCTTCTGTGGTAACACAAAGTCATCCAGATCAATGAGGATTTCTTCTTTCAAGGAGAACAATACGTACAAGTACTTAACGTTTCAGCCAAAACAAACGATCCATTCTGTAAAAAGTAAAGCTTCCTTTGATACATCAGTAGGAATTACAGTGTACGTGTCATAGAGACATTTCTAAGAACTCGGAGTGTCAAACACACGTAAACCCACTTTCACATCAATGATCTGCTAACAAAACAATACTGTGAATCAGGTTCACTGATGTACAAGTTAAATCTTGTAATGTAGCTAGCAAACCATCTTTAAACATAAGTAACACAGTTTGTGTAAAATAACATTAGATTAAAATAAAGTTACTCGTGTTGTTCCTCCTAGTCTGAAATCCTGATATATAAGACCAGTGTAAAATTAGAGTATTGTTATTTACACTCACATATCCTTAACATTCTACAAATCAAGGAATCTGTTATTTGAGACTTAAAATGAAATATATCAGTGGCACTGTAATAAAATATTATTAGAACCCTGTCAGTGGCATTGTGATGTTTCTACTATATATAATCTAAATCGTGTTCAATATGTGAAAACATATCAATGTTTAATTTAAAATATGTTATTTTTACATATTTATATGAATATAACAGTACTGTGTTGTATGTGAATATAACAGTACTGTGTTTTATGTTATGTAACTACAATGCACGATGTCAATGGATATTCATCAAATCAGTAAAGGGGTTCAATGTGTCCATGAGAAGATACACATAAATTTTCAGCTTTGCAATTTTTTATGGATATTTTTGTACTGGACATTTTTACCCTTTGTTGATAGATCTTCAACAAAGTGGCCATGAAGGTTTGTTGAGTCCACGTGACGATGCATGAAGGTTTGTTGAGTCCACGTGACGATGCATGAAGGTTGTTGAGTCCACGTGACGATGCATGAAGGTTTGTTGAGTCCACGTGACGATGCATGAAGGTTTGTTGAGTCCACGTGACGATGCATGAAGGTTTGTTGAGTCCATGTGACGATGCATGAAGGTTTGTGGTTTCACATTTGTTGGTTTTGCCATTTTTATTGACATTTTGCTTCATAATTACACAAAATGAAGGTAACTTTTCATTACATTCAGATAACTTTTTGGTATCCATGAATTTCTCTTCAGGGGATGGATACTCCAGCTAGTATTATAATAAACTTCTGATCCATGAACATTAGTTGTTCTTAGATGTACATACCTTTGAGAGCTACAACCCACTAACTGGAAAATTAAAGGTGGTAAAACTACTTAAATCTATACAGCTTTAAGACTTCTCATCACTTTCAAAATAAGGATAAACAAAGTTCAACTTATCAGTTGTGTTTTGTGCAGGTTTATTGTGCTAATCAGAAATAAAAAAAACAGTTCTGTGACTCACCTGTCCTCATGACTACCAGTACGCACATCTTTTACAGCAGCAAACCCACATGGGACACGAGCGGTGGGTCTGGAGACTTTCTACACCTTTTTTCCTGCCTCCAAGTAGTAAGGATCTTCTGTTGCCTGAATATGAATATGTATCATGACAGCATTATGCGTACAAATACACCAAGTATTCAGTTATGAATATCATTATATTGTAGATTCATATGTAGCACACAAAACTTTAAAACTGCATATTCACTTAGCAATAACTGACATTTCAGAATTAAACTATATTCTATTGTTCTATTTCAATCTACCTATTACAGTGAGTATTACTACTTTAATATTTAAACAAGTATGAATAAAAATACTTAATACAGAAAAAAAAAAAAACAGGTTTATATTGGGTGTTGACTTCAATATTCAAGTGACAATTTTCTACTAGTTTCCAACAAGCTACTGGAATGTTTTTTATTATTAAAGTTCAGTATCTGAGAGATGAGAGATGAAGGTATGAAAAAAGCTTCAAACAGGAACAAAACTATGTTCTTCTACATTACAACCACAGTTTAAACTGTACGGTTTAGATCAAGAACAAAACTATGTTTCTACATTACAACCACAGTTTAAACTGTATGGTTTAGATCAAAAACCAAAACTATGTTCTACATTACAACCACAGTTTAAACTGTATGGTTTAGATCAAGAACAAAAACTATATTTCTATATAACAAACAGTTTATACTGTGTGGTTTAGATCAAGTACAAAACTATTTCTATATTACAACCACAGTTTATACTGTGTGGTTTGAATCAAGAACAAACTATATTTCTACATTACAACCACAGTTTAAACTGTGTGGTTTAGATCAAAAACAAAACCATATTCTACATTACAACCAAAGTTTATATTGTGTGGGTTTAGAACAAGAACAAAACTACCATATATACTCGTTTTACCGCCCGATCTTGATTAAAGGCCCGTTTGAATAGCCGCCTGTGTGAACAGAACATAAAAATAAATAAGGGCCCGTGCTTGAATACCCGCCCGGGCCCTAATCATAAATTTTAGGAAACTTTGTTTTTCAGTATGAAGATGTCAATTTATGATAATGAATCACACACGATATTAAAGCATATCTTCTTCTTTCATTTGACACATCGCTCGTTAAAATCCAATTTGGGGAAGCTGAGAACGACAGCCCGAAATTTTCCCATTATTTTCGCCTATCATCGCTGTAACAGTTTAATTGTTGACTCATTTGGCTACACCCGCTTGCACTTGGCCACACATCCGGTGACGAAATCCTCATATCACCTGACAATTGCACGCTATCGAATTTTATGCGCTGGTCGATAACACTCACGCCTTAGGCGTCCAATTGCATAGCAGATAGCATTGTTCATAGCCAATGACAGCAGACTTTCCCACCAAAAGCAAAGAACTAATATTTGTCTACTGATCATTCATTCAGAATATTGAACCCCACATGATGGCAGATGACAGAAGAAGAAAGCGTGACCTATCACCAGTTGATGACGATAACAAAAGGCGCAAACTGCACAGTTACACACTTGAATTCAAATTGAATGCTATCAGTGAAGTAAAAAAAGAGGCAACTGCTAGAAAATTTGGTGTTGCTCCGAAAAGAATTCGGGAATGGTACAAGCAAGAAGAGAAGCTGAAGGCCATGGCATCCCATTCCAGTCAAAGTCAATGCAAAAGACTTGATGGCGGAGGTCGCAAGACCATTGTTAGACACACTGGAAGAGAGAGTGTATGAATGGATAGAGAGCATGCGTTCCAGAAGGCTGCGTGTGACCAGGAAAATGGTGAAAAGAGAAGCACTGAAGATTTTCTCCAATGAAGGTGGTCAAGACTATGATAGCAACCCAGAGTTCGTTGCCAGCAATGGCTGGTCGAGAAATTTCTTCAATCATCACAGGGATCACCCTAAGACAAAAGACGACTGTTTGCCAGAAGCTGGCTGTACCCACTGAGGAAGAAGACGTTGAGGCTACAGCAGAAAACGAGCTTGGTGTTGATGAGGATGATGGCTTTGATGAGAAGGACAACATACCACTTGCTGAATACGGTAAATATAAATTTTGATTTGTTATATGGAAATTATAAACATGATTTAATACACATTCTTGTTATTACTGATATTACATTGGTATTTGTTGTCTGTGATATTTATATGGGAATTACTCTTAAGACGTGAATAACATAAAGACTGGGTACAGATAGACATATTTATTAATAATTCGTCATGGAAAAATTTGCGATCAAAGGCCATATACTTCCCAATTGAAAAAGATTAATGTCGTGAAATATTTGTCTTCAACGATAATTTTTGTGCATACCTAATTTTACTTTGAAAATAACAAGCGCCCGTGCTTAAATAAGAGCCCGTTTGAATAAGGGCCTGGTATTGAGTTTCGTTGAAAAAAATAAGGGCCCGGGCTATAAAACAAGTAAATACGGTATATTTGTACATTACAACCAAAGTTTATATCGTGTGGTTTAGAACAAGAACAAAACTATATTTCTATAATTACAGCCACAGTTTATACTGTGTGGTTTAGAACAAGAAACAAAACTATATTTCTATATTACAGCCACAGTTTATACTGTGTGGTTTAGAACAAGAACAAAACTATATTTCTACATTACAACCACAGTTTATACTGTGTGGTTTAGAACAAGAACAAAACTATATTTCTACATTACAACCACAGTTTATACTGTGTGGTTTAGAACAATAACAAAACTATATTTCTACATTACATCCACAGTTATACTGTGTGGTTTAGAACAAGAACAAAACTATATTTCTATATTACAACCACAGTTTATACTGTGTGGTTTAGAACAAGAACAAAACTATATTTCTATATTACAACCACAGTTTATACTGTGTGTTTAGAACAAGAACAAAACTATATTTCTATATTACAACCACAGTTTATACTGTGTGGTTTAGAACAAGAACAAAACTATATTTCTATATTACAGCCACAGTTTATACTGTGTGGTTTAGAACAAGAACAAAACTATATTTCTATATTACAACCACAGATTCTACTCAAATTGTCTAGTATTTCTATTTATTTGTTCAATATATCAATGCATACTAAAATTAAAAGATGTTAATTTTCCACAACATCCATTAAAGTTAGATAGATCAATATGTTTTGATACTGTAATATTTTAAAGTACTTTTATAACCTTTATGAGTACTTTCAAGGATGTGTATGTACACTGTACAACATAAAAAAACAAACTAGATTATACAAAGTTTTCTGTAAAATTATGCTTCTAATTTTTACTTGTGTAATTGGTTAACATGGTACACTTAATTCAATTACAATCATACAATTTTGACCACAAAAAAAGTGTAGCATTGTATTAGATGTTAATACAATTACGTTTAAGTAAATACATCTTTTCTTCCAGAAATTGTTCAACTTCTTTTTAAGTGAATATTTCACACTCAAATATTAATATTTAGTCCTACAGCTAACCTTATAAAGGAAATAGGTGCTCTCCACAAACTCAGGCCGTAATGGGTGTTGCCCCCAGTGAACTTGAAAATCAGTGGTGAAGGCCTAATAAAGAAGCAACATTAGATTTCAGGTACCAGTCAGATATTTTGTATACAATTAATTCAAGCTACAAGTCTTGTATTTCACAAATTTGTAACTATCTTGTGACCATAGTGGTATACTTTACTCTGAATGTAATTATTGTATTTTCATGAAATTTGAAAAGTTTACAGTAAACAATAAGTTTATTGTAAAAAGAAATTCAGAATTTTTAACAGAGTGTTTTTACAAAAACTATATTTGTAATTAACATTCTCCTAAACTCTGCTGATATTGTCTTTGTTTATCTAAGCACTGGTCTTGTATACCAATTTAAATACCTTTGGTAATATCTAATTTGCAAACCTCTCCACTGTCTTCAATGTAACCTCTATCCTGGTACTGTATATAAGCACTTAGATAATCACTTTTTCAAGACTTACATGACTCTTAGTGGGAAGGAAGAGTGGGAGAGTGTTATTGGAAATACATGATCAGTTTAGAAAAATGTTTACTATGAAACCATACTTACGATCCACTGGTACTTTAACTAGGATCCCATGTTTAGAAGGTGGAGGGGCCAGTGACATTACCCACACAGAAAGTGTCTGACAGGAAAGGGTTGTATCAAGATACGAATGGTACATTACTGGGGAGTGTGCACTACATCCAGAACAGGTATGCTTTTCACCTGGAACCTAGTTCCTATAACAAATAGACAGCTATGTCTCTACATCATACATTCACATTTAGGGCTATTTGACCTAAATGTTATATACACACACTTTGACTGGATCCCGACTTGGAGCCACAGAGTGATGCATTTCGAACCACTGGAATCATGATGAGAAAGTACCCAACACCAAATTGGTAAGGTTTCTCCTCCATCTGAAGAGCCACAGAAAGTAAAATCCCATGCTCAGAATGATGGGATCATGAAGAGATACAGAAAGTAAAATCCCATGCTCAGAATGACAAGATCATGAAGAGGTACAGAAAGTAAAACCCCATGCTCAGAATGACAAAATCATGAAGAGATACAGAAAATAAAACCCCATGCTCAGAATGACAGGATCATGTTGACTTATTTGGTATGAAATAATGAAAAGTTATCTTCACTCCCTGATCAAGTGGGCAAGAAGAATTTCACTTGCCTCTGGAAGTTTAGAGAAGCAACAATTTCAAGTCCAAAATTATGAATAAATACTTGACTTCCTTCCACAAACAATATACAAAACCTACATTGATCAAAGAGAAAGGCTATGCCAACCAGATAGTGTCAAATCTTAACAGATATTATAATTAGGCCCCCACAAGGGCTAGTGCTTTTCCTACTGAAACATTCAGGAACCTAACTAGGAGGGTCTCCAAATTTGTACTCTTCTCCAAAAGTAGAAAAACACACTCAAACACTCAGGAGAAAAAGCCTCTGTCTACCATCCCAGTGAGTGAAAAGTGTATGTGGTAAGAACTACACAGCTCCACTAGCAGAATCTGGAGTAGGTGGCTAATGTGTACTGAGGAATAGAACTCTGGAAACCAAGAAATGAATGATCCAAGTTCCCTAAATTTTTAAAAAGCAATTTGATTCTGACAGACACAGACAAAATATCCTTTAGTTTTACTCATGATAGTCCATGAGTGGCAGTTTATAGTAATATGGTGATACCATCTGTCTAGAGGGTCTTATGGAACACCTCATTTCTACACAGCCTATCACAACCAGTAGTAAGAATAATCAAATTGGTTGTTAATACAGAAGTGGACTGATATAAACACATCTGTCTGGACAACACTTGCCACAGAGTGGGATCCAGTGAAAGCAAATTGTAAGGGACCTTGGAGAATGGAGACAAAAGTACACCTTAAAATCCAGCAGATGTTAAAATGTCCATGGGACAGTGGAAAATTTCCAAAATACAGCTGCCAGGTCATGTGAAGAATATAAGAGAAAAGCATTATAAGTGGCCTGAATACTGACATAAAATGCCCACCAATGGATAAATTAAATGGGCAACAAAAGACAAATGTGCTGAATCTGGTAAGACACAACTCAGAAGATACCTCACCTGTAAATACCAGAATATGCAAAATAAATATTTGTGAATCCATTTCTAGGTGATTAGGGAAAATCCTGGGAAACTGAAGAATCCTAACAGAGTTGAGACTCATCATGAAAGGAGGTAAAGAGAGTTGTGTAGCATCTCCAGGTCTGATGGGCCAAAACAAATGATCAGATTATAACTGGTTGCAGAGGTGAGAAACAGATAACAAAATTATGGAAAGTGATATATCCCCTTATCTTGGTTGCCAGAGATTTAGAAAAAAAAAAGTCCTCTTATACCATGGTAAGTCCTAAAAAGAGAAGAAAAGAGTTCTATAAACACACCAACACATGACATCCCCATGTCAGCAGCCACAAATACCCATTAAAAAAAAAGTGTTATATGGTACATGAGGCTAATGGTTCAAATGGTTGTTGAGATAAGACAGGTAATGCCACCCTAATATCCTAGTTAAGTAATTGAAAAGGCCATAAATTGGGGAAAAGCACAGAAACAGAATTACATCCAGTAAGGACTGAATATATCTACCAACCAGGCCTGAGAATGAGGAACTGGAGACTCATAGTGAAGATTGAACAACAATAGGCTAAAGGTGATCACTGTTTGCCCAGACTGACAGCATATTTATCAGAAGAAAACAACAACATACAATGAAGTATTGAATCTACGTGGTTGGGAGAAAGAGAGCAATGAAACAATGTATAGAATTCATTATCCCAAGAAAACGGTAAATACGAGTTAAACCAAAACTCATAAACAGCCCTGAGAATGCATGTTTCCATAAGATTACATGTGACAGTCCCCTGTGACACTGACAAAATGTCTCGTGAGGATGTTCCCCTGCAAGAGATCTAGACCTAAAACTATTGCTTGTTAGATAATAAGACACTTATATTACTGAAACAGAATGGAGACTTGTCTTCCATTCTTATGTCCTGGATTACCTGACACACCTCATCCCTGAAGAGGCAATATACATTTACACACATACACGCACGCACACACTAACAGTAGGGTTGATCTTAATAAGAGACTGGAAGATCCAGTGGATTAAAGTTCCAGATCCATTAGTTGCAATGAGACTACTGAAGAGACAGCATGCATGCTCATACCAAAAATTTAGAGATTTGAGGGAAGCCCACAAATCCAAAGATATGGAGCCATCTCTACACGTGAGAGTCAACCTTCCTGTTGCATAGCCTGGAGACGGATGGGAGGTAGCTAAGATGGGCTTAGCACATGGTATAAACTTGTACAACCCAGCAGAAGACATATGGTGCTAATACTAGACAAAAGGCTAGATCCCTGACCTGTAGAATATCATTCCTGTACACAAAACACAGTGAAAGTCTAAGTGAAATCACTATGATAGCCATTGACCTGGTTAAGAATACCAATGAATAGTGTGAGAAGGGACACAATTGTGGAGTTAGGAGGATCAAAAAATGACTTTAGAAGAACAATGATTGTCCACTAATCTTCCATTGTTTCAGGCAAAACAAATAACATCCCAAAAGAATGAGACCAGCTCTTACTATCATTATATGTCCATTAATTCTGATAGCTGTGAAACTAAAATACACACCCACTGTTTGAGGTGGAAGTGAAAAAAACTAGGGGTTTGGAGTATAATGAAGGTGGAAAATTGAATGAAATGACCATCTTCAATGTAAGAACCTGAAGAACCTATGGATGTGCAGTTGAATGAATATCAGATGTTTATCACTAGTGATAACCAAATTCATGATGCAAGTACTATATCTAAGTTGGCTTTTTGAAGGAAATTATAATTATGTGGAAACTCACAAGGTAGCAGAAACATTACCATCCATAACATAACAACACGATACTTTGTCAGTGAAAACTGTGATCAACTCTTTCACCAGAAAAAGTGGTTACATTATCTAAACGAGGTCTTACATACAATACAAGGATAGAGAATGCACTGACGAGGGTGAAGATATTTCTAAGTGGGGTATAAAAGAATGGAACATGTGAGATTGATGTTTAAATAGGCAAAGCCAATGCTGAAAAATAGCAATAGTATCAGTAAGTGGCAGACATGTTTAATAATTATATGGTGTCAGAGTTGACCGGTTCCAGTAATCTTCACATGGTAGACATGTTAGGAATTATATGGTGTCAGAGTTGACCGGTTCCAGTAATTTTCACGTGGTAGACATGTTTAGGAAGTATATGGTGTCAGAGTTGATCGGTTCCAGTAATTTGCACGTGGTAGACATGTTTAGGAATTATATGGTGTCAGAGTTGACCGGTTCCAGTAATCTTCACATGGTAGACATGTTAGGAATTATATGGTGTCAGAGTTGACCGGTTCCAGTAATCTTCACATGGTAGACATGTTAGGAATTATATGGTGACAGAGTTGCCTGATTCCAGTAATTTTCAGGTTGCAATTAAAAATACTTTTTCATCTAAAGTTTTTCAAATTTCATTTCTGTAGTCCCTAAGGGTTGGCTGATTTGACAAACCTCATAATCACCATTTATGTAACTGTACACAGGATTGGCTGATTTCACAAACCTCAAACACATTATAAAAAAGGAAGTAACCTTGAGTCACTCATTTTTTCTATCTGAAATGATTACAAATTGTAAACCACAAAGGTTTGTTCTAAACGACTTAGAACTTGTAATTATACACCCTTATTTATACTTATCTTTGTTATATTACATTTCAAACTGTGACTAACAAATAATACTGCCAAACAAGTTATGAATCACTCAGTAAGGATGTAGCTCATGTCACCTTATCTAATTATTATTAATTGTCTTGTCTAATTAACAAAAAACAAGAAATATAGTACTTACCAAGGTCTTACTTTTCTTTACAGTCAAGTGTTAATGAAATTTAAGCCTACCATTTTATAACTAATGATACTACTGCACTAAATATTTTTTTATATTATTAAATTCTGTGCCTAAGATTACAGAATAATGTCAAACAGACAATGTCCTGAAACTATTATACTATTTCTGACTTTGTAACTCCACAACAAGAGCCTTAATATGTTCCTTGTGAGAATAAAGTTTGCAAGAGATGTGACGTATTAAACAACATAATAGTAAATGACAAACTGATTTGTGAAAAACAAGATGCAATGGATGGGGATGGCAAGAGAAGTCTAATATTATAGTTTATTACTCTTTAACCAAATACAATTGGTTATGATATTTAAGCTTTGGCTATGTAATAACTGCTTTATAATGAGTAATTTGCTTCTCAGAGGGATGGTAATAAAACTAGAGGAGAGGAGAGGAAAGACCGAGAAAACAAATGTTACAATTTACAAACTTAGAGATACTGAATATGTAAAAAACTAAAAACTTACATAATACTAAAATATGGTTTATCACCTAGGTTTATTCATATAAATTGATATAATAAAGTAATTCAATTAAATTTTAAATGCAATTTTGTTTGAACATTTTCACTTACCCAAAAAGGGGTAGTAAGACTTCTATAATAACTATTTTCATTATTCTATAAATAGGTTTAACATATGAACACTCAGGCTTTAAAGTAACAGAACAGTTTTGAATTCATACACTACACAATTTACTGACCAAATAATATATATTTATACATACTATTTAATATTTTGAGGAAGAAATACAACGAGGAATTTGTCTTATAATATTACATTATTTCTTTCATTTGATCAAATAACTGCTTAAGGTTACCAAGAGCTTCTTAGTTAAGTTCAACAGAAACCACCAGATCATCTACATCTTCACAAGGTTTGTTTTAAAATATTTTTGTAAAGCTATACAAAAATGCACTAGCTACTCCAAACAGAACAATACCCACTACTGACCCTTGGGCTACAACTGTCCAGCTTATTGCATAAAGAGTATAATTTACTTATGTGAATTACCAGGAATCCTTGATTCGTATTTGGATACACTTGCCACTAAGCCTTATCTAACTGCCCTTTAAAAAAGGAAGAATATGAGACCATTTAATTGTTACCTCTGGTAGGAAGTTATGTTTTTGCATAACTTGATACAGCATCTCGTGTGTTTCAATTGCTGGTTTTATATCCCCCTTCAACACCTGCATCATAAAGAAATAAAAAACTATCAATTTTAAAATATTAATTACTTTTAGCATTTAAAATCATGTTATTAACATTGATTCCAAAGACAAATTTAAGTACAAATTTGAAACATGAGATATATCCTATTAACTTGAAAACATTTAAATAATATCAGGTCAGCATTTCAGTCACTTTAATTACCTTTCACAATATCTTCATTACAAGTAGATCTGTCAATTTTATATCACTTTGTTTCAAACGGTTTTTACTTTAATACACTAGCAGAAATACCCACCCTCTAACCAAGCAGGTATAACTGATAGTTCCTGTGGAAAGTTATCAAGCCTGTTACCCACCCTCCAACCTAGCAGGTATAACTGTTAGTTCTTGTGGAAGGTTATAGAGCCTGTTACCCACCCTCCAACCTAGCAGGTATAACTGTTAGTTCTTGTGGAAGGTTATCAAGCCTGTTACCCACCCTCCAACCAAGCAGGTATAACTGTTAGTTCTTGTGGAAGGTTATAGAGCCTGTTACCCACCCTCCAAACAAGCAGGTATAACTGTTAGTTCTTGTGGAAGGTTATAGAGCCTGTTACCCACCCTCCAACCAAGCAGGTATAACTGTTAGTTCATGTGGAAGGTTATCGACCCTGTTACCCACCCTCCAACCAAGCAGGTATAACTGTTAGTTCATGTGGAAGGTTATCGACCCTGTTACCAACCCTCCAACCAAGCAGGTATAACTGTTAGTTCTTGTGGAAGGTTATAGAGCCTGTTACCCACCCTCCAACCAAGCAGGTATAACTGTTAGTTCATGTGGAAGGTTATCCACCCTGTGGTCTTTTCTAGAATCGTCTGACAGTTCTCAATGCACTCATACTTGACATTCAGTAATGTTCATCACCAACCAGACAAGGGATTTTATTGAAATTAGTTTTTAAAATAACTATCATCACAGAGTTTATTTTATTGAAGTATTTCGTTGAAAGTGTCTTGTTCTTGTGGTGCAATACTCACGAGAACTTCAATTAAAAAAAAAATTATATTTGTTTTTTATTGGTCTATTTTTGAAACATTTTTTTATCTGCAATATTTATTGTTTAAATCAAAAACTTATTCTTTTTTGCTTATAGTTACTGGTTAAATCTGAAACTTTTTTATGAAAGTTTCAACTGATTTATTTATTGCTCAACAACAATAGTACTGTTTAGTTATCAAAACGTTACTCAGTTGTGATTGATGTACTTTCAGAGATTCAAGTTTTGGACGTATGCATCGCAAGCACCATTATAATAAGATTCTAATGTTTTTGTTACATTTAACTCTTTGGTACTCTTTACTTTTTTAGCAACCAAAATTACATGTACTGCTGCAATGTATTTTAAAAAACAATTGTTGTTAGATGAAGACATATTTGGCAATTACAGTACTGGGTATTTATACATAAGACATCATGTCCTGAATGTTGTATACTCCGATTACCAATCTAGTGGAGGGAAAACTCTTCACACGTTAAAGATAAACAAAGTGCACAAAAACTAAAATAATTTTAAAACATCCATTAAAGTTGTACAAGAAGTTTAAGTTGGCCAGTGTAAGATCAGTGAAATGCTGTTGAATTTCTATCAAAGTTTTTAAGGATTATCTGCTTTAGCTATCCCTAATTTTGAGGTGAAGGAATAGAGAAAGGGTAACTGGTTAATACCATCCATCACCAACTATCATCTCAACAGGGGGACCTAACTGTCCTTCTTATGGCCCCCAAAATATCGATCATGATTTCCTGTAACACAAATAATGGTTATTTCTGATCCACAGACTAGCACATTAACTATTGTCATGTTGTGGTTTAACTTATATAATTTATAATACGTCAACCTGACGATGACCAAAGAAGATCAAAACGTTGTTCCCTTCTCTAATAAAAATGTTCTCAACCCAAACCAGCCATTTTTACATATACATAGTTATTTAATTCACTTGCAAGGCATAAATAATGTGACAACTTTATTTCAACTGTTTGTAGACAGAGAAAAATTATACAGAGGTGGACTTAAGCACTCACATCTCACTCTCCTAACTTGTATTTATTTTAATAATGTTTTCACATAAGACTGGCAATTGGAGGTTAAAATTGATGGATGGTGATTCCCCCCTGCAATGTGGACCATAAATCTACAGTTACCTCCAAAACCCAAGGTATATTTATTATCCCACATTATAACCTGTGCCATGTTACACATATTAATGGTACCACACAAAAATAACAAAATACCTATCAAGTTCTCTCTTCATGTTCTACTTAATTATAAAATCCTAATTCCATGGAACATCCAAATACTAAATAAAGAAACAAACATAAACAAATGCAAAAATTAAAGAAGCCTTACTTATACAACAACTCAAGCCCAAAATTTACTCTTAAAATCATTTAAGTTTTCTAATAAAACAACTTTAACAAATTAAATGTACAAGTTAGCATCTCAGGTATTCAAATGGTACCTGGAGACCAGGCCAAAAAGCGAGGAGAGCATCCATAAAGTTTCGAGAGTTAGTATGAGGCCGATGCATGTGAACGTCCACTAATAGTGGTCCTTGACTTATGTACTTCATAACTGCTGAATAGTGCTGTAAAAATAAAACTAAATATAATGAAGCAGTATATTAACTACAATAAAGTTACCAAAATAATTTTGAACAAACAAGTTTTTCATATCTATAGTTTTCAGCAACAAATGTTGAAATGTTTTCAATCTCAAGAAATAAGACCCAGTTTGTAACTTGTTTGTTAACAAACTAATTAAACTACAAGATATTTATTGTTTAAATTCATTCTTACAGTTACAGGAGAAAGATGAACAACCAAACAAAGGTAACATCAGTTAACCTACCATACCATAATATCATTACCATTGTTGAACCATCCTATAACTTGTATAATTTTATTAACAATGTCGAAATGCCTTCAATAACAACACACTGTGATACCAATGAATCCATTCTACAAATTTAATGTGATCAATAACAACACACTGTGATACTAATGAATCCATTCTACACATTTAATGTGATCAATAACAACACACTGATACTAATGAATCCATTCTACACATTTAATGTGATCAATAACAACACACTGATACTAATGAATCCATTCTACACATTTAATGTGATCAATAACAACACACTGTGATACTAATGAATCCATTCTACACATTTAATGTGATCAATAACAACACACTGTGATACTAGTGAATCCATTATACACATTTAATGTGATCAATAACAACACACTGTGATACTAATGAATCCATTCTACACATTTAATGTGATCAACAACAACACACTGTGACACTAATGAATCTTCATTCAAGGTTTCAACATTAATCTCTAACTGACCTAACTGAACACTTGCCTGACCATAAAGAAACAGTTCTGAATAATAAGTATGTAATAGATGGATTACCAGGTATGGAAGAACATTAGCTCCATCATTCAGTTTCAGAAAACTTGCATGTCACTTAGTTACCGTTATGTACACCAGTTCAGAGACTTTACTGTGAAATTTACTTTTATTCACTCTTCTGGCATCCATTAAAATGTTTAAAATATTATTAAAATTTCTGCAGGCCTATCTCTAAACAAAACAAAAGTCTTGTATCTAGGTAACCATGCTTCTGCCAAGAGTATATTTTATCTAAGGCTACTTTGCAGGTTTCAGTGGTTGGGACTTCTGTAAAGACTAAAGCCTGCAAAACAGCCTTAGAACTCTATATCCGAGACCCTAACCCATCAATAGACATTCCCAGTAACCAGTTAGCAACCCTCATAGAATTCACCACAATAAAGACAAACTTCATGTTCAACAACCAAAACTATATACAAACAAATGGCCTAAACATGGGCAACCCAGTATCACCAGTTCTAGCCAATATTTTTATGACACAAGTTGAAAAACAAGCAATTAACACAGCATTACATCCACCACTATACTAGTACAGATATGTAGATGACACGGTAGCGGGATTCAAATCTACAAAACACACACTTAATTTTTTCAGTCACATTAACACTATACATCCTAACATTAACTTCACATGTAAACATGAAGAAAGCAATCAAATACCCATTTCTTAACCTCACAATTACAAGAATCGACACACAGTTTAAAACAGAAATCCACCAAAAAATCACCCATACTGGACTATACATTCCTTGGGACTCAGCACATGAAACAAAACAAACACTCAACATACTAAGAAACCAAATAAACACAGCCATGAAACTATGCTCACCAGATAAAATTAGACAAAATAAAACAATAGTTCATCAACAAGTTTCCTCCACAAATCATAGAAAACATTATACGCACACACCTAGACAGAAAGCAAAATCAACTAATAAAAGTAAATATATCTCACGAATCAAAAAATCATGAAACCATATACTGCTGTATACCATATATTCCCGACATCAGCAGTAAAATAACCAACATTTGGCAAAAACTAGTAACAAAATACAACATTCCAGTTAATACTAAATTTATTCAAAAACCAGGCACAAAACTGAGGTCTATACTATGTAAGAACTACACTGACAAACACCACACCAACATTATTTATAAAATACAATGTGATAACTGTCATGACTTCTATATTGGAGAAACAAGTAGAAAAATGACTATTGGATTAAAAGAACATAAAAAGTCACCACACATTTTCGAACACTGCAAGTCAAACACAACACAACCATAGAAAACACTCAAATACTAAATAAAGAAACAAACATAAACAAACGCAAAATTAAAGAAGTCTTACTTATACAACAACTTAAACCCAAAATAAACCAACACAAAGGAACACCTTTATACCTATATTAATAAATATAATCAAACATCTAAGCACACCCTCTACATTCTTACACTCAGTTACACAACCTCCTTCATATATGTGGTCAGCTATCGGTCAGTAACCCTTTCTTTCTTTATGAACCTGACAATGACTGAAAAAGGTAGAAACGTTGTTCACTCCTCTATTAGTGCCTTCTCTATCAATTCCAGCCATTTTAAAATATATAATTTTCTCTACAAGTGAGTTTTCTCATTATCACGGATTATACTTGACAGCACTTTATCAAGTTTCCAACTATAGCTCCATTGACAAAGATGCAGATTGCAGTTCCCAGCAACACTTGTCCATCCAATGATACTTGTGTTGAAAACAATCTTCAAGTACTAAACTGCATGGTGTTAGCATCAGTGTGGCTACTTTTCCCATTTCCTCACAAGTGAATGTGGATAACCACTTGCTTTGTTTGACCAAGACTGATGGTCCATATTATTATCATTTAACTACATTAACTGATTTCCTACAATAATATGGACTTGAAGCAAGTAGCAACATTTACATTATTTACTGTTTTGGAACATTTGCTGAAACAGTTAACTTTTAACATAATATTAGTGATGACTGGTTTCAAACTGCATCTGATGTAAACATTACTTGATACATAAAGCCACAGGTTTTGGTTATGAAAGATACTAAAAACTGAAGAAGGCTTACTGGTAGTTGATGTAGGAACACAGTGATTCAAAGTAATTCTCAACATGTATTGCTATGTTTAAAACCACAATGCTCCTGTCTTCACATGTGACTTCTTAGCACCACATGGCCATCTTGCTGACATTAAAATGTTTCATACAACATCTGTTATACCGACTGATTTTGTCTTCCAACCACAGTATCACTAAGTCTTGTTTTCATATCATTCATAAATGAACAAGCTTTCAGTTAAGCATTAATAAAGAAATACATAGTAGTAATAAATGAATTATTAATACATGAAGAGAAGATAGCTTCATTCACCATAACTTTAATATAAAATACTCCAGGCAAGAAAAACTGAAGTCATTTTCCTTACCTTGTTAAAGCGTTCTAAATAGGTGTCATCTCCTAGGAGAATGTAGGCCTTCAGACAATACTCGTAATAAGAGTCTATTCCAGCTCCAACACCACTTTCTGATAAAACAAAAAGCATCTTGAACTGATAACATAACTTTATAGCAGAAAAATTGTTTTTGTTATAGTTGCTATCAAGATCATATAACACACACAGAGTGAGATGTTTGATATTTATACACCAAATAACAAAAATGTGTTTCTTTTTCACACTTTGATAGATGAGTTTTTGGATATCAGTAGATATGTTTATATATATATATTGTAACATACATTATTTTGTTCATAATATAACTTACACGTATCTTTTGGCTATCCTAAACAGTAGTGACTTCTTTTTTGGCAAACATTAAAAATATGTATGTGTTGATATTAGCAGTAATTTCATCTTACAACTACATACACTGTGAAACACATTTAACATAAGTTGTGTTTCAAAAAACATTTTGTATATTGTAATCTAAGATGACATGCTACTGTACTTGGCAAAAAGTCTTATCACTGGTAATATGTAAGTATCCACTACTGACAGTAAAACTTTACTGTAAATACATGTAAAAATGAAAGACATCATACAGCCAAATATATAAATATTTTAAAGCTATGTATTACAGCAGTCAATTTTAACATGTTCATTTTAACAACTAGAAAATATAACACTTGAATCACTAAATAGCAAAGGTTACAAATGAATGTGACACTTGAATCACTAAGTAGCAATGGTCACTAATAGATGTGACACTTGAATCACTAAATCAGTAATTAAATATTTTTTATGGCTTCTAATTACTTCAGTCACAATTTATCTGATACTTTTAACATAATAATTTTTGTATGGCCATATGTAAATTCACATCCACAAAAACTATTTTGTTAGGTACAACAGCACTGCACATTGTAGTTCGCTGATTAAGTCAACTGGTATAATTATCTAGGACATCAGTTATACCAATTAGCAATATACAAAATATTTATCAAAATGCTGTCATATTTAAATGATTCCTTCAAGGCAGTTAGTATCACAACTCATGAAAATAATTTGTGTTCCTGACTTCTGTTATTTTTAATTACTTCTAAATCTCGTGTAAGAATAATTCATTAGTTGAATGTAACTGTTCTACAAGTGTGAACATTCATCAGTTAGCTAATTCCACAAATCATTCTAATTATACATAATTAAACACTTGCATGTAAATGGAAACTTGTTATAAAGAACAAGGAACAACAAACTACCATCACACTTATTCTTGTAACATACCTCTCTGAATCCAGTCTCCATTATGGATATTCAGAACTGTACCCATCAAGTCACTGGTCTGATGTCGCTGGTGCCACAGGTAGTCCATCGCTGCTCTTGCTTTGTCCTACAAATATTTCAGTATTTACTCGTGTAATATCAAGACTGCAGAAAAGTAGTTATTCAAAAAACATTTTAAATTATACCCATTACATACGTTTTTCTTAATGTGTCATATCTAATACAGAATGAGAAAATATGAAACTAAAATATATACAAACATGAAAGAATTCTTGGTGGTAATATGCACACATAATATACAAACTCTAGTGTATTTTACATCAAGAAACATTATTTGTAAATCAATGGTCTAAAACAAGTAACACTTTCACTGACCATTACACCTTTTACATAAATCAGCAAATTTGTGTTTTTACTGCAAATTAATGAGTGACTCATTAGAGTATCACTACTTATCATAGAAAATGCTTTGCATATGTTTCACTATGTAATTATTTTTTTCCCTAATAGATAGTTTAAACAGAATATTCATATTTGAGTTGGCTGTGAAATGGGTAGCAACTGCCTATTAGAGAAACATCTGTAGAAATATGTGAGTGACCATAAGATCTACTTTTGCAGCTCCAGTGAAGAGGACAACATTTCTTCTGCTTTTCATCTTCAGGTCTTCAAGTAATTATTTTTTTTAGAGAATATTATTCTGCTATCAAGTAGCATCAGAAGAAACACAAAAAATCAGCTCCAAAATATCATTACCGTGCACCTCACAAGTCACCATTAAAATAAATATAAAAAACTTAACATTTCCACCATTTGATATTTGTAATTTTAAAAACTACTATTTGTTCATAAGATCTTCAGAACAAATCTAAATTGTTTGCCAACATGCACATTGCACACTGAAAAAACCTAAATGTAAATAATCATAAAGTGTTCCATATTTGCCCAAATATAATGTGCAATCAGTTTAATGGGAAGTATTTGAAGGGAAGAAAAGTGTGTATTATATTCAGAGAAATATGGTATTTTTCAAGGTTCATTAAACACTAAGCAAAATGACAGTTACCTAGAACTATGCTTATATGAGTGAATTATGATGTAATTTAAATTAAGAACTGACTAGACAAATTTTCATTATCCAATTTTGTATTAAATTTTTTTTTAAATTTCTTATGATTATTAGTTCACTGCAAACTATTTGTAAACAACATTCACAGTTAAAAAGTATCTAGTGTATAACAGAGGGAGATGTTTATTCTTATAGTTAAACAATGTGGTGTTTTACTTTTGAAATGTAATTCATTAATAACTGTATTACCTATCTTCTTTTAATTAAATTAACTTCTCCAGCAACACAGTTTAGTAATGGATAGCATCCATTTATTCCTCATTTATTTTTATGATTATTATAATTACTTCTTCAGAGACTTTCTACTTATCACACAGCATAAATGAAGATTCACAAAATCCGTTTCTCTGAATTAAACATAAATTAATGATGAAACAGTAATTTAAATTGTGTTCATAATATTTTTATTTGTATCCAAAGTAAAGAAAGACAGGTTTCAACAGTAAAATTTTCTAATCACATAGCATAAAACAAGAGCCTAAATCAACAACCAAGATATCCTAATCTTACCTCAAATATAGGTTCTCCAGTAAGACGGCTGAGAGCAGCAAATTCTAAAATCATAGTACCAGCACACGCAGTGCACGTCTCTCGTAACACCCCAAGTTTTGGTGATTTCAGACCATACTTTAAGTTAATCTGAAGCAAAATAAATGCATTTATGAAATTATTAGTAAGTGAGTTTTACAAGTTCAAGTACATTCTACTTTTATATTTAAACATTTTTATATGACCAAAAGTCAATGGGACAGTATTAATAATACATATATTTGTGAAATTACATAATTATATTCAAATAAAGCTAAATGAATAAACAAAATCATTAGAAAGGACTGAGTTACAAATAACAAATTCCAACCTCTAATTATATTATAACCATAAAATGTTCCAGCCAAAAACCAAAACACATTAACATTAATTTTTTTTAAGTAGGCTGCACATTGTTTTTTAAGAAAAGAGATTCTAGGGTACAAGCTACAATGTGGGATTATAGAATGTGTCCTATGTTTTGGAGGTGGTTGTGGAAGTAGGATCCACATGAATGCTAACTTCAAGGGGTAAATTTTATCTTACCACCAGATGTCAGTACTTTATTTGCATTTTTATTTATTATTTTTCATCTTTTTATGTTTATCTTTTTCTTATTCTAACTTAGGAGAGCAGTCACCTTCCGACAACTCTCTTCATGCAGTGAATGGTGATAGAGATGTGGGTGCTCACGTCCACATCTCACTCTCCTAATTTCTAATTTTTTACGCGAGACTAGCGAATCGGAGGTTAAGAATGAGATGGCGTAACCCCACTGCAATGTGAGTCCTATTTCTTCAGTCACCTCCCAAACCTAGAATACATTTTATAATCCAATGTTTTGAACTCCCCCCCTTTTTTTTTTTAAATGTGCAGCATATTTGAAACAAAATTCATGTTAATGTGTTTTGGTTTATGGCTTGAGTATTTTATGGTTAAATATACATATGTACTCTAATTGAGAAATATTGTATACACACACACACATGCAGTATGGTCACCTAACAAAAATATGTGAATTTACACATTCCCTAATTATGTTAAATAAAACCAGCAGAGTAATCAAATTTTTGACATAATGACAGCATTCAATTTATTACAGGATACAAAACATTATAGCTGGTTCTCTAGCATAAACTCTACCAATAAATTAATTTCAAAAGTGAAACAAGAAGTAACATTACTTTTATAACAAGTCAAAAATAGAGATATTCCTGTAGTCGATAAACATGGATATTAAATATACGTGCACAACTTGGAGATGAAAGTGTGCAAGTCATTACTAGGACAGAAATATAGATAAACATGCACTTCATAAACACTAGTTATTAACTATATGTGCAAGCCATGACCTTTTATAAGAGTTCCACCAAACACAGTATTATATATTTCATATCAGTTTTCAAATATTCATTTTATTCTATGAATCTCACTTAATGAAACTTCATTCATGATGTTAGGAAAACACACAGGTTCAAGAAGTCTTGATAGTAAATAAAAACCCGATAATCTGTGTGCTTATGAATGGTCCACCTTTTGAAAGAGCTAAATACCAGATACAATATATATAAATACTGAAGTTATCCATTTCAGATGTTATACAAATACACTATGGAAACTTTACAAAAACAACCGTAATCTTCATATGAACATAACTTGATACTCTGAATCACTCTGATACTCTTAGTTTGTAAACAGTCTAGAGTAAAAATACTCTTGAAACTCATGTAATATTTTACTCAACACTTGTCATACTTTATGTAGCTACCAAAAAGTAAATTGAGAACAAAAATCAACATTTCTCCTTTACAGAATTTTAATTCAGGTCAGATGAGAAGTAATTTTAAGATAAAGGAAGCTCCAAAAGTGTACAATCATTGGAAGTACCAGACGCCATGATATATAATATTTAGTACTCTTTAAGATATCTTTCATTAAAACAAAAAAACGAGATTTGCAAATTGTCAACCAGCTGCAGATGACAACCTCACTATTAACGGTGGATTTCTGGCTCTATGTGAAAATATTAATAAACTTTCTTTTTTTTAAATATTCGTTAGGCTATTTATTTCTATGTAATTTTAATGTGATTCGTACCATTCTAATTTTTGTCAAACACTTTCTGGCTTCACAATGTTCCAATGATGTTGTAAAATTATGTTCATTTTTAACAAAGTGAATACATTGAATGTTCACAATATGATAAACATCTGACATAATAACAAAATCTTCTTATTTCCTCATGAAACATTAAAAATGTCACCAGTACTTGGTACAATAAAATAATCTATTCCAAAATAACTTGCCCGAGGGTGGGGTACTCCAGTAGTAGTGTTAAATGCCGGTAGGAGTCGGTACCCTAGTTCCTTGGCCATGTTCAGTAATTCTCCTCTATACCAATGCATGTGGTTTAGTTTGTCTTGAAGATATGAACAAAAGATGTGACCACTTAAGAGACCCCTGGTAGATAAATGCAACAAAATTCTCTTGCAATTAATGTTAAGTTGTATTGTTTTGATTTATTTTGTAATAGAACAAACAAATATGAACTACTTTAGATAATGAAGTACATAAAAACAGTGAGATACATAATGATGTTAAAAACTTGTATGTCTCAGTGGCTAACACCATGACGTGTTTAACACAGAACTGCTACTTCATTTATATAACTTCAACACATTTTCTGCTAACTTTTGTTTTGAAAGTTTCAAAGAACATCTTTTACTTTCTTCTACACTTCAATCAATATGTAAAAATTAATTGTATGCAAAGCAGTAAGCATGAAGCAGTTTTTAAAATAAACACTTTGGACAAGGACCAGCATGCATCATAAGATTTACCATTACTAATGTAAAAGTTTTAATAAACATTATTTATGATACACATTACACTAAGACTTCAGTATATCATCTTTACCACATTTTTATATCTTGTCACTTCTATGTACCTTGGTTATTATTTATACTCAAATAACACATAATTTCCTGTATTGAATAATAAACTTTCTATTTTCTTTGTTGAAGAAGGAAAGCTCCTCATATTAGTACATACCCAACCATCCTGATGTTTGTCTCAAACACTGACACAATTAGATCAGAATCAAACTTCACGTCTCGGATTACTAGTTTCACAGCATGTTCAAATTCATCCAAGTCCCCTAATAACTGTGGAAAGGTATTGAACCAAAGTTACTTATTCAAAGCATGGATATAAAGTTTTACTTAGCATAATACATTTTCATACAATGGTGACTACATATATAAATCAGTCACCTTACTCAGGTCTGGATTGAGACCTTTATAGGTCCTAAGCACTGGAAAGATTATGCTGCCATATTTACAACTGAATAATACTAAAGTGTAAAATACATTTTTATCTTTTGAAACAAAACTTGGATATACTCTGATATTAAAATGACTGCTTTCTAGATTTTATAACTGAAAAATCCTAGATAACTTAATCAAAGCATGTCCACTTCTGTACACTGGAGAGAAAGTGAATAAAATCTGCCCTGACAAAATGTTGAGAACATATTTTCAGCTGTGAAACATAGTTCTGAGTAACAGTTAGTAATCACCAATGTGACCTATCATGTAATCCACGACTGACTTTGCTTGTAATATAACATCTGGTAAGCTTTTCACTAATTTGTTCTTGCATAGAAATTAACTTTCATATCTTTCATCTACTAATTTAACAGGGTAATTAAACTTTCATATCACTATCTTTCACCTATTGATTTACCAGGGCAATTACACTTACCTATCACTATCTTTTGCCTATTGATTTACCAGAACAATTACACTTACACATCACTATCTTTCACCTATTGATTTACCAGAACAATTACACTTACATATCACTATCTTTCACCTATTGATTTATCAGTTTGTTAAACAATATATAATACTCATTCTTTTCTTTCATTAAAATGCATAGTTTAGCCTGTAAATAGACTGAAGCCAAAATAGAAAAACTAATATGAATGATATAGATCACATTGTCTGCGTGTACTCCATCTGTATATTTATATAACCTTCAGATCACATTATCTGTGTCTTCTGTGTTTACATAACCTTCAGATCACGTTATCTGTGTGTTCTCTAACTGCATGTTTACATAACCTTCAGATCACATTATCTGTGCTCTCTAACTGTATGTTTACATAACCTTCAGATCACATTATCTGTGTGTTATCTAACTATGTTTACATAATCTTGTACAAAGAGATAATAGGCATCTTGAGAACTAACTTGACTTCTGTTAATATTTGGTGAGATATTTTTAATTATCCAGTGTATGGTTTTTGTATATACTCCAAAACTGCATGCACTCAAACATTCAGGAAACTGAAGCTTGCTTCACGGAGGAAAGGTTTTACCCAGTAGATTATTAACCACTCATACCTAGCCCTAGTTTGTTTTGTGTGTGTATGTTATTCAACCCTTAATTAATCAAATTTATTATAAGGTAAGCAAAAGTTTATAATTCAAATTTGTCTATCTATGTATTAATCTCTTAATTTCAAAACAAGAGTTAATATGATAAAAAATGGTACTGTTCATTTTAGTTTATACTTTTAAACTTTCAATTTCACTGTACTTAGATGATTTCACTACAGTTAATGTTTCTAAAAGCTAAATATATTTCTGAACATTAACAAATTGTATTTAGATTTACAGTAAACATTATTAGGTATTGCTTTACATGTACAAGATCAGTCAATCTGACCATACCAATGAACAGTAGCCTAATAGTTTGGTTGTTTAAAAATTTATTAACTAAAAATGTAAATCTCCATTACTAATGCAACGTTTTCATATTACTTGTAAAATTAATTTCAATTTATGAAAAGATAAAATAGTAACTTTCAAACTGTGAAATTCTAAAATTTAAGGATAGTTTGGTAAAGACTGTACAAAAACTAGGGTTAGAATTGTGAGTCTTGAGAAGCCTGTTTCACAAGATGAATGTTTCAAAAGAAGGTTAATACTCAGTTACCAATTAGTTTGTTATTAACCATGAAACCACACTGTTGGCTGTTTGTACCACAAAACTACACAGTTGGCTGTCTGTGCTATACTCACCACAAGTATCAAAAATCAGTTTTTAGTGTTATAGTTTCCAGACATCAGCTGAGCCATTAGACTCTCAACTGCCAAATTTAGATTATAAACACAAAACACACATTGATGTAATAATAATAATAAATAAAATATATTCAGATAACATCTTACCACCAAGGTGTCCAAAGAATCAACAAGTGTCAATGAGAAGCTAGGAAAGAAAATGTCCATTAGGGTTTGGAAAACAGTTCACACATTATATTTAATATTTACACCTTATCAAATTAACAAGTAATATACAGAGTAAAAACTACTTAAATTATAAATCAAAACATTAAAGGTAATAACTAATATTCTTCACAAGTGTTTTTGTCTACTTTTACTTGCTATGCTTATTATGAAACGTATTCAGTTTTAACAACAGTCTGTATGTAAAGAACTGGAACAATAGTAATCTTAGCAAACACACATACTCTGAACTATTTATAAACCACTTAGTTTGGAAAGAATTCCTTTATGTTCTACCACATGTTGTTGAGTACTCTGAACTGTAGAAACTTTACACTTTATCCATTCTTTTTGGAAGCTGACAATCAGATTATTTTTCTGAGCTCTGAAACAGCATCTTTGTAACTTGGAAATGAGAGAGAGTCAGATCTGAAGAATTGGTGAGGGGAACTGCAGTACTTCTAACCAGGTATATTCTTCACCCATCTGTGAAAATATGTAGTAGATAAGGGAGGATTACATCAAAGTGGCAGAGGCACAATGGTGCCATACCTAGTAAATCAATTACATCCAAAACTCATGCTGCTGAGAACCGACATCGGGGTAAAATCATACTTCACCTCAAGTTCAAGAGATTGGAGGGAATCTAAAACTACTCCTGAGCATGACATACATGTTAGCTTTGACCTACTGTTCAGGGGACCTGGTACTGAAAGGAGGATGTACATATAATATAAACCAACCTCTCCAACAAAAAACCTACAGGAACCATCCAAAAATCAAATATCCTCGAAATAAGTTGCACGACAGATGGCAAAAAGGACAAGACTGAAACAATTCTCCCTTTATCTCTTCTGTGATCCACAGAAGAGAAGGAATATAATCAAGGGAGGACTTGTGATGATTGGTTCAACTCTAAATCCAAAGCCCAGCCACAGGGTACCAACATTTATTTGGGGTTAGATGAGGGTTCCCAACTAAAGAGGTAAACTTCAATTTGACATCTCACTTCTTAGTCATTTCATAATGCATAATGGAGGATATTATATCATCTACATCTTCAGCACACCACTGCCCTCATTTACACTGAATGGTTATCACCATGTGTGGAACTCATTCAATATGATGCCTCCATGGTTTACTATCCCAGTAGCTTGAAACTGGAAAGTGACAAGAATTCTCATACTCCACCAGAAGAAAGAGGAGTGACGACAATCATAGAGTGTCACCATCTGAGACAATGGGTGACCACAAAACCCTATTTTAAAAAGTAGACCAGACTGGTTTACTCAATAGGATATCCTTTTCTGCTTTACCTATGCAGTCCATGGGCAGTACCAATCTGGAACAGTCAAGTTTATGAAGCAATTGCATTGTGTGATTATTCACCTACATGTTATCTTGTGGAACATTCCATCTTAATGGTGAACAATGCAAAGCCATGGAAGTTAAAGAGTGAGTCAACATGGAAGGATTGCATGCATTTCTAATTGAAGAACATCTGGTCAGGCACCACCAACTAAAGTGAGATCCATATAAAGAATAAATGTCCCTGTATAGAAAAGTATGCATGAATATAGACTTAACCAGTCAAAGTCACATTGAAGCTTGAAGAACAGCCACAGGTAGAAGACAAAAAACTAATGTAGAAATCATGATATAGTGTAAATAATGGGAGATAAACATAGTAAGTGTTGTTCGTGTGTCTGACTGTAGGACTTCCTCCAATGTTTGATGATGACAGATGCAAAGCTAAAGATGAGAGGTCAAATACGAGGAGAAGACACTGAACAAATTCTAACTGGAAGAATACAAGAAGGAATAAGACAACTGAATCAAACAACAAACCCAACTGGTGAATGCAGAAGGGGAAGACTCGTGGGATAATGCATTGAGAATGGGTACCATGGAAGAAGGCCATCCAGATAATATAGAAATGAAAGGTACAGACTAGACAAGTTACCTCAGTTGGAACAAAGGTAGAGATGAGAAATAAGTGAAAAGAAGGAGTTACCTTCCATAGTCTCTGAGAAGAAGTGATTCAGATAAAGAAGACTGGTGTTATGGCAAAGCGTACATGAAATATAAATAGTGAGCAAGTCAGACCTCCGATGTCCACAGACAAGAGGAAAAGGAAATGTGTGTTAAAAAAAGAAGAAACATCACACATGAAGAAATAGGTTCAAATGAAGAACCACATTAATATCTCAATCCAGAATACCAGGCTGTCTGGGGGAAATAACAAATCCAGGAGATGGATGGTAGGGAATAGGGCAACCAAATAACCCTAGATCAAAGAGACCAGAGAACCTCAGTCAAAGACCCATGCGAGAAACTCAACCACAGAGATATGGTATGTTAAATCAATGAAGAACCCAAGTGTAATGGACCAACAACAAGACACCTCCACTGAAGGACATATGGAATGAGTTAAAAATGAAAGCTACATGAGAGAAACCCCATCTCCTTGCCAATGGCTGGATAAAAGCCAGGCATTAAAACAAAAGATATGAATGGCAGAACATAAAACCACTTACCGAGGATGACAAAGAAAGGAGGGAGATAAGGGAAGAGGTACTGGAGGGGAAAAAATGCAGTTGGCGTATTTGCAGAAACTATGATTGAGCTAGTCAATAGAGAGCAATCAGAAGGACTTCACACAAAGTCATATGGATGCGAGAGATCACCTGATGAGATAATCAGATAGGAGGATAAATAAAGGACCAATCTTGGCTGAAGACATCAACCACCAGAGCCCAAAGATGAGTAATCTGGGATTGAGAGCTGTGGTAAATGCATCTATGTGTGGTAAACTCACAGACTGCAAAGCTCAGTAAATGACTCGCAATGAGATGAATGTGGTGCGTTTGGGTACAATATAGGAGATTAAATGTATGAAAACAAAGATCTTGACCAGGTGCCCCTTGATGATTGATCTTTGCTACCACTGTAAAACTGTTGGAATGGATCATCCCCAGACAATGTCTGGCAAGAAGAAGGAAGTTAATCGAAGTCTGAAAAGGCTGAGAACATTGATATGCAAAGACTGTTCACTGACAGACCAAGGACCTGAAGCCTCTTTTTCAGTCAATAACCCATACTTCCCAACTCTGAAGGGATGCATTTGTGAACAGATGTAAATTCAGATGAGGCAAAGGAAGCAGGACACTCACCAATGTATGGGCCTTGCCTATCCATCAATGCTGATCATCTAACAGAGTATGAGGAAGGGTAATGGGAGTTGCTAAGGGATTCCAGGCAATCATCAATTTTCATTGATTGTAAAAATCCCAATGAAAAGATCACACATGAAAATAATCTAGGGGGACCAGTGACCTCACTGAAGACATCCCCAAAAGTGAAAGAATCTTGCAAGCAGAGAGCTGAAATAGCATAGTGAACTAACAATTCAATGGAACAAAGTTATTGAGAAGGCTGGTCCCAACTGAGGTGAGTGTCCAAAAAAAGAAGACACCTAAATGAGCAATGAAATAGAAACCTTATAACCTAAGCACTTTTGAAAGGTGAACTGGACCTTTCCTCTTCAATCTTCCAGTTTACCCCTGAAGAAGAAAGGTCTACCATTCAAAAGCACTTGGGTTTTAGGGTTTCTATTTCATTTCTGTCAAGACTTCTTCAACCTATGCATTTTTCTAATACCATGAAACCAAATGAGCAAGATACTGGATAGGAAAGAGGAAGAAGTTCTTTTATTTGATTAAATAGCTCACCTGAGCAGCCACTTGAAGGAGCTCATGAACTTGGCTAGATGACTCACATTCAGAATAAACCAAAAGAAGCCAGTTGTCCATATAATGGGGAAATTATAGCTCCAGAGGATGAAGATGGTAAACAAAAGCACTGGCCACACAACAAAAAACATGAAGGACAAAAGAAATCTCATGAGGCACAAAACTGATAAGCCACACTGTGATGAACAAACTGATGACAGAGACAAGACAATGTCAAGCTAGGAATACGTTGATAAGCATTGACAATGTACATCACGGTCATCCATAAACCCAGATAAAATGTTCACTATAGGATGAGAAATGACTCCATGATAAAACATGGCAATTGAGCAAACTGGTGACAAGCCTCCAGTTTTCTTGGAAACAACAATGAATCTGTAAAGAAACCCTGGTAAAATACATAAAACAAGTTTGATGGCCTACTGAGATAGAAAATCCTGAACAGCCTCTTACAGATGCTGGCTGGTCATTGGATCCTATAGCAGAGGTAAGGAAATGGGAATAGGAGACATGGGAAGTAGAGAAAGAAACAGAATTACAAATCCTTCTGATAAAACTTGAAGAATCCAATAATCTTTAATAAAAGGATTCCATTGATGAAAATAAATTGGCAAGTCACGTTTCCACCGAGTAGTCACCTGTACTGTTGATAATCAAATAAAACAATAAGACAAGGCACCCTGAGAAAGAAGAGACAGGTAATGTTTGGAAGAAGTAAAAGAAACTGTAACAGGTGCCACATTTGGCTTGTAATGAGATAAATGGGTAACAAGATTGCAGAGGTTAGACTGTTGTTGTACTGATAAAATTCATGATTCTAAGGACTTAGCAATTATGTCAAATACATAAAACTACAAAATCAGGGCCATATGTAATTCCCAAAGAAAAGATATTGGTATATAGTAACAAGTTAAGGTCAAATTACAAAGTAAAAAGTCCCAGCAATAGAGAAACCATGTACACAAAGCTTGAATCAAAGACAACAAATTAGCCAAAATGGTGGAAAGAAGAGAGGATGTCACTAGTAAACTCATCAGAATTTTAATGAAAAGCCACAGAGAAAAAATGAATGGTGAAGAGATACTATCAATTAATTTTGAGGGTAAGATGAAGGCATGAAAATGTGCCATGGGTCAGACTCACAGGAGATTTTAGACTGTTCCCAAACAGGAAAACTATTCTAAGAATTGTTGGTCTAGAAAAGGACAGTCTGCACAATGGATATGCAAAAGCAAACTGATCCAAAATATAGGGGGAGGCATAGTAATCTCATTGCTTGATTGCAAGGCAAATTGGTTAGCATGTAACTGAATACCTGGGGTTGATGATGATGTTTTGAATTAAGCACAAAGCTACACAATGGACAATCTGTGCTCTGCCCACCACGGGTATCGAAACCCGGATTTTAGAGTGTAAGTCCACAGATATACCGCTGAGCCACTGGGGGGCAATACCTGGGGAGTGGGGAAACACTAAATGGAGTTATGAAGATTGATCATGTAGTGAGGAAGGACACAGTTCATAAGAAATAGGGGTAAGGGATAAAACATCTCACACCTGAGAAATAAAACCTTAAAAGATCATATTAGGCCTAACTGAATCCTCATAAGGTGTATGGAAAAGCATGGAAAAATAGGAGTCTAAATAGATAATCTAAGTCTTTGGAAGAAAGTTGTGTGAGGTTCATAGATAGAGTTTGATTCATGTAACAATCTCCTTCCACAAATTCCCACATCGGAAACCTGTGAAAATAGTGCTAGTTATAGATGTGACACTTGAAATAGGAACATAAACTTCAGAATTAATAATCAAGAAAAGCCAAACAAAAATCAAAAGTATAAATAATAATATGACTGTCATAAACTTATTAAACTGAAGTAAAGAAACAGTCTGAACTAAATTGAAAGTAAATAAAATGACAACCACTTTACGAATAAAGCTTGAAACAAAGTTACGCACCAAGCAGAACTGGTAGTATATGAATAAATATACTAAAGCTTGAAACAAAGTTAGACACCAAGCCGAACTGGTGTTATATGAATGAATATACTAAAGCTTGAAACAAAGTTACACACCAAGCAGAACTGGTAGTATATGAATGAATATACTAAAGCTTGAAACAAAGTTAGACACCAAGCCGAACTGGTGTTATACGAATGAATATACTAAAGCTTGAAACAAAGTTACACACCAAGCAGAACTGGTAGTATATGAATGAATATACTAAAGCTTGAAACAAAGTTACACACCAAGCAGAACTGGTGTTATATGAATGAATATACTAAAGCTTGAAACAAAGTTACACACCAAGCAGAACTGGTGTTATATGAATGAATATACTAAAACTTGAAACAAAGTTACACATCCAAGCAAAACTGGTGTTATATGAATGAATATACTAAAGCTTGAAACAAAGTTACACATCCAAGCAGAACTGGTGTTATATGAATGAAAATACTAAAGCTTGAAACAAAGTTACACATCCAAGCAGAACTGGTGTTATATTAATGAAAATACTAAAGCTTGAAACAAAGTTACATATCCAAGCAGAACTGGTGTTATATGAGAAGTGATCATTTGGTAGAGTGAGTCGCATGTCTCATGAGTATGTTGGAATAATGTTTCCAATATAGAAGAGCAGAAGGATTGTGGCATGAATAAGTAAAGTTTTCTATACAGAAGGTGACAACAAACAAGAATACCTAATGTTATAAGTAAATGAGAGTACCTTATCAGAATCTATTCTATGTATTTGTTTATGAAAGATAGTACATTATGGTTCTCTGTAGGTCAGTTAACATTTTCACAAGCTAGGTTACATCTTTTGTGAACATCATTTGGGTAATGTATTACCCTAAAAACTTCAAAAAAAACATAAAAGTCATCCGGTTATCAGTAAGAAAACAACAGTAGAAATTCAATTAGACAAATAGATGGGACTGGCTGATTTAGAAGCAGTAAATAAACCTAAATCTCAGCACTTTTATGGATGCAACATATCAATATATAAACTAAAATACAATTAAAAGTTAACATTTCTTAATTATTGGAAACAAAAAATATTTAAATATTTAAAAACTAAAAACTTCAAAATATACACTGAACTGTGTGTGGAATGTTGTAAAACATCGATGTGTTCACATAGTTTCTAATTCAATTATTGCATTTTGTTTCAAGCAATATGGATTGAAATCAATAATTATTATTATAAAAACAAAAAGTTAACAATAAACATTCACAACAAATACACAAAGCTAAACGTGTAAAACAGTTATACAATATTTTTTTGTTCTGTAACAGATAGGAAAAGGTTAGATTTTTTTTAATGTAAAAATAGCTTTATAATCAGAAAATAAAATTGGCTTATAGTTTATTTAAATTTATTATAGTGTGTCTATTTATGATTGATTCAACTAATAAAATTAATTGATTTTGAATACATCTTATAGTCCTAAGTATCTTATGTGATGTGCAATATTGTACAGATTCTCGAAAGTGAGTTTTTTTAGGGCTTGTTACGGCCTCCATAAAGTTTGTTACTACACTATTATTTTGAACCCATTTCTGGTCTTTGTATTCTTACCAACAAATACAAAGATTTAAATTAGTATCCTGTTATTATTTGTTGTGGTGTAAGCCAGGCATTCTGTTGTTTGTTCATAAAGACAAGCTCACAAATAACATTTTTGGCCTCTGACACTTTAGTTGGATTGGTTAAGACTAGCAATGTTACACACACATTAATACAACATTTTCAAACTATAATGTTGTGGGTACACATACAACCTACCATACACTTTACAATCCTGTACTGTAGCTTGTACCCTGGGATCTTCTTTTTTTAAATGTAATATTTATTTTTTTTTTTTAATTTTAAAGTATTTTGTTTTGGTTTTTCAAAAAAATATGGTTATAATATAATTAATCAGAGGTTGGGATTTGCTGTTTCTAATGCAGTCCTTCCTCAAGATTTTATTTAGTTATTTAACTTCATTTAAATGTATTTAATTAATTTCACTAAAATTTATTCAATGTATGTGAATGGTCAGTGATTACCTCACACTTTCCACTGTATTGTTCAACCTTTGTGAAGTATAAAAGCCTTAACTAGGAGCATACTTATTAAAAAAATTTTTGATGAAACCATAATTTAACCTAGTAGGCTTGTTATAGTAATTATATTGCTGCAAATTTAATGAAATGTAATAGCAAATGTTGTCTCACATGTCCTGCTTTAAAAATAAAAAAGGAAAAAGAAGACAGATAGACAGTGTATCCCCACCTCAATGTGGGACCTACTTCTTCAGTCACCACCAAAACCAAGGATAACTTTATAATCCCACATTATAGCTTGCACCTTTGGATCTTTTTAAAAATGCAGCATATTTTGTTTAATTTTTTTAATTTCAATGCCTTTTGTTTTGGCTTTTACAAAATTATGGTTATAATATATATTTCAAAACATCTGTAATTTAGAAACTAAGTTAAAGTTTACTTTTGGAAAAAACAGTATTTTCATATACAAAATACATCTAAAACATTACCTTAAATAAACCTCACTGTGTTTTGAAGCTATTGTTCCTTGATTGTGCATAACAAATATGTGATGCTCATCCATTGTTGGTTGGTGATTCCCATTTTGTCCTGTATTTAAGATTTTTAAAGGAACACCAAATATTTCTAAAGCTAACTTCAGCAGATATTTATATTTTTTTAGATTATGTAAAATACAGAAGAAATAAATCTACTTTTCAATACCTAAACAACCTTCACAGTACCTTATGTATAATTCTACAAACGTTTTGGTGCAATATACCAAATTATTTGCATTGTCGGTAAGAAAGAATTAAAAATGGACTGCTTTGAGCAGATGTTTACCTTGCAAGTCTAAGGCATGTTTTTTTATGTGTACTGCCTTAACAGTCAATAGTAAAGGTTTTAATGTGTTGTTTACTGATTCTTTGCCATTTAAGGTACTTTTTTGACCAAACATTCTGTTAGGGTTAAGGGCAAGTCTTTGCTAACCGTGTTATGTACCTCTATCATGATTCATGATTAGTCATTTAAATTAGTTTAAGATCTTAAATAAAGCCAAAGATGAATGCAATACTCCGTATAAGATTCTATAGTGAAATATTTAAGTTATAACTAAATTAAGTTCACAGTAATTTGTCACTTAAGTTATAATGTACTGTTAATTTCTTTCTGATAAACATTCTCACCAAAATGAACAACTGCTTAAGTATTCATATACCCATATGTTATTTATGTCATAATGTCTTGTAAATGTTCTCACCAAGGAATGTCTGCAAATATTCATGTAGTCTTTTGTACAAGTTGTTACTAAGCCTTATTTTAACGTTATTTGGTTTTCAAAAATGTTTTCATCAAATGTAAAGTCTGTTTTGTATTCACACACACACAATGTCTAAATGATCTCAAATGAATAAACACATACAGTGATGATTTAATCAACATAAATAATTCTGAAATATATAAACTTCTATACCTAAATAATGTGCATCTGTGTAAGAAATTGAAGTATTATTATATATAGTTATTCACACCATTTACAAAACATAACTAGAAACTGAAAATACTTCAGATACACATTAAATTTAGAAGTTAAAGTAATTGATAAAAAGGATATCAATATGAATATTTCTGATAAAAGAATTTCCATTTATAGTTTACCTTCCTTACATAGTAATGTACTAAACTCATCTATTATAAACATTATAACTTCAGTTATTCAGATACGGTTTACCTTCCTTACATAGTAATGTACTAAACTCATCTATTATAAACATTATAACTTCAGTTATTCAGATATTGTTTATCTCTCCTTACACAGTAATGTTCCAATCTCACAAAAGATGTTTGTGATATAAAATTTATACCATTTGTCAGCTCCATGATCCCATCCATACAAGTAAAAATTTGGTGCACGGCTGTAACACCTTGGCTGGTGAAACCTGCGAGGATCTCCGACTCTGGAATGGTCTTTAAATCCCTCTAAACTATAACTCCTCTGGAAGAATTCAAAGTAAAATGAGGAGTAACTTCAATCAGTATATCCCTGATGGCCTTTGATTTCAAGAGGAGTTTGGAATGTTATGATGAAGCTGTTTCCACTAAATTGTCCCCAGACCGTAATTTTGTGACTGATTCAAGAGAGCAAGCAGTCCCTTCTAAACACTTCTGAATAAAAAATGGAGACATATGCCCTACAGGTTTTTCAGTTAAAGAGTGTATAATTAAAAATCACAGGAAAGATTCAAGTTGGGAGTTTGACCATACAGAGTCATCAATATGCAGTCGTTTGCCAGCAGTTGGATTTTTCCCCTTTGCAATCATGCTTGTTTATTTTTTTTTTATTTAAGGGATATCCATAATGAAAAATAAAGAATATTTCGGTGCCCACTGACCCCAGACACCATGAAGCCCTACAAGAGGATGCACTACAGTGCTATATAAGGTCACTGCAGTGACACCAGGGTTTTGTGAGCACTATACCCAAATATCAGTATCAGACATAATGTCTACTACACCCGTTGAGGACGTTCAATGGTGGCATTCAGTTAGTTGACCCTGGCCCAAATGGACTAGCCAACTGATCTTGGGGGTGCCATATAAGTGCTATATAAGGTCACTGCAGTGACACCAGGGTTTTGTGAGCACTATACCCAAATATCAGTATCAGACATAATGTCTACTACACCCGTTGAGGACGTTCAATGGTGGCATTCAGTTAGTTGACCCTGGCCCAAATGGACTAGCCAACTGATCTTGGGGGTGCCACCCCAAGACCACCCATCAACAGGAATTCAAGGCCAAAGTGGTGTGTTGGACCCCTCAAACACCAGGATCCTCTCCCCCCTCCATGACAAACATGTAGGTGTTTAGATCCCAGAGGAAGTAAACTAAAAGTACAGAATCTTCTCTGGGAGATCCCCTCACCATGTACGAAAATCCACATTGTGGGGTAAATCAACTGTGTTGACCAACAAACTAACAGATTTACTGAATTACATCATGACCAACAATACAAAAAGTAGTTCCAAGGGACATAGAATGTTGTTCATGTAGTGTCACTAATCAATACAAATAACCATGTTGACCAACAAACTATTATTAAGAGATTTACTGAATTAAACATACTTTCCCAGTGCATCGTCAATATCTCCTCGGTTGGGTTCTTTGTCCCGATACCTTCCTTTACAACTCAGTGGCATTAGTTCATCGGCAGGATATGCATGATTCTGAAAAGAGAGAGTTTCTAGAATGAAAGAAATACATGGTATGCAGTGTACAACCTTATCAAGATATCAGTTTATCTAACTATTAAAACAATAGTTTCATCCTTTGGTAACTTACAGTTTGAATTAAATAAGAAGTAACAAAATACATAATTAACTCTAATTTGGGGTTGATTTTATTTTTTATAAAGTTTTTTTTAATGCAATAAAATAATAAGGCTAGATGAAACACTGATAGAACAATCAAATTCATCTTAAATGTAGAACATTACTAACAATGATTGGAAATGCTGTATAAATTACATGACAACCATTATCTGAAAATACATTATTAATCTCTCATGTCTTTGAAAATACTTACCAAGTAAGACTTGTAGGCATGGTAGAACATTTCCCGACTCTTCTCTCTATGTAAGAAAGACTAAGTTGTTATACAATAATTCCCCACTTTCCTGAATGTTTACAGCATACAACTAGCACCTCAAATAACTACTGAGGCTCAATGCGACAATATGTATCTTAACATGTTAAGTTTTGCACTAACTGACCATAATGCTATTAATTAATATTAATGTGTCCTCAAGGTATACAAAAATAATTATTACTGCCCATTGTTGTTTTACACAAATAATTAAAATGATCATATCTTAAACATTTCTTGTCCTAGAGGAACTAAATTCCACCAAGGGCACTTAAAAAATACAATTTTATTAAACAAGTAAGAACAAGGTGCCTGGTGTGTCCATGTATTTCAAACTGTAACTGAAAGCACCAAATATATTTTTCAACCAACATAATCTAAATGAAGCTACTATAAGCAGCTGGACAGTTTTCACCACTTCGATCAACATGCTGCTCATTTTTGCAAGACGTTTTATTCAAATCATCCATTTCATGTTGTTAAAGAGGGAAAATAAGAAGTTATCACTCAGTCCAATGAGATTATCCATAACTCTAAAATTATAAACAATTATCTAATGTATTTTATGTCACTGTATCCATATATCAAAGTATTGAAACAGTTGAATTCTAAAACACTAAAAAGCTTCTGCAGTAAAAACAATTAAAGATGGGGTATGACATTAAATAAAAGCATTTCTTACACACCCAAATACATTGTTTTCTGCAACACAGATGTGAAGTGTTAAAGCTGACTAAAAGAGTGCCTGACCAGAAAATGGCATTATTTAACCACTCATTGCTTACGGTTTCCAAGGGTTATAGGTAATGTACATGTAACAAAAATTCTTATGCACATGCACTTGTATTTGTTCACAGTTATAAGATATTAGTTTAGTTTACAATGGTGTATCTAATGAAATACTTAAAAGTTTCCAACATGACACTTTTTTTGAGTCAGTGAGGAAATCTGCAACTTATTGTTGATTGTATTAGACAGCTGACAAAAAATACAGTGTGTTCTAGTGTATAGTCAGTGGCTATCAAAAACTAATGGAATTCTTTTGCCACTTAATAATCTAGGCATACTTATGAATATTCAAACCAGTTGTGAAAAGTTGTAAAAATTATTAAAAAAAACTGGTTGAAAAAATGTTATTGGAAAACTACATTAAAATAATTGTTTGTGTTTCACTTGGATTTTTCAAAGTTAAAACAATAAATTCAAATACTCATGTTTTATGATAAAAGACTAACAAACTTTATTTACTGCATAAAAATTTGTAAATAATTTCTTTCAACCATTTAACTGGAGCTTTTATGGTAATTTATATTTGCTAGCAGCCAAAAATGTTACTTTCAAGCCTTGCAGTTATAAATCATTCATATTTGCTGAACAAGTATAACCATTTTCACACTGTTTTTCAATAAAAGTATCTCACATGTTGTTTATTATTATTATTACTACATGAACAAATTATTACAGAATTATTTAAACAGGATAAAACAGGTATGTTCAAATGTCACAGTACATAACATTTAAAGACAAGACCTCTCCATCCACCAATGCAAACTATATGTGCACATTTTATTTACATATGAATTCAAAGCCAGCTTCTATCATTAAAATTACACTCCTTTAATGATTTTACCACATTTGAAGGCAACCCATTACAGAGGCCTATCACACTGTTTAAACAATAAAACTGTCATAGCTAATTATCATTTCTACCCTACCAAAGCTTCAAATTTTGTCTCCTAGTGTTACTATTCTCACCATAAAAACAATACATTTAATTATAAATGTTAAAGCCTCCATCAGATCACCTCTAATTCATCTTTAATCAGAAGTTCACGATCTCATATGACAACTAGTAACCATCATCTGATCCCTTTCAATCACACTCTCGCACGACAACTAGTAACCATCATCTGATCCCTTTCAATAACACTCTCGCACGCCAACAAGTAACCATCATCTGATCCCTTTCAATAACACTCTCGCACAACAACTAGTAACCATCATCTGATCCCTTTCAATAACACTCTCGCACGACAACTAGTAACCATCATCTGATCCCTTTCAATAACACTCTCGCACGACAACTAGTAACCATCATCTGATCCCTTTCAATAACACTCTCGCACGACTAGTAACCATCATCTGATCCCTTTCAATAACACTCTCGCACAACAACTAGTAACCATCATCTGATCCCTTTCAAACATTTTATCATTCTTTCTACAAAAAGAAGCCCAAGAATGAACACAATACTCTAAACCCAGCCTAACCAATGATATTATAAACACGTGTTTAGTATTTATATGGATACAACTTTAATTCCTGTTTTTCCACTCATCATTAGCAACAGCACATTGCCTGGGTGAGTTAGGAGACTTATTAACCAAAATGTCAAAGTATTTTTTTCCAAAGCACTGGTAAGATTTGGTTTGTGTTGAATTTTGCACAAAGCTACACAAGAGCTATCTGTGCTAGTCATCCCTAATTTAGCAGTGTAAGACTAGAGGGAAGGCAGGTAGTCATCACTACCCAATGCCAACTTTTGGGCTACTTTTTTACCAACAGATAGAGATTGACCATCACATTATAACACCCCCCATGACTAAAAGGGCAAGCATGTTTGGTGTGATGGGGATCCAAACCTGTGACCCTCAGATCACATGTTGAATGCCTAAACCCACCTGGCCATACCAGGTTGCATTGATAAGGTTATTTCCATTCAAATTATAACCATAATGTAAACTCTCACATCCAGTTATTTGCATCTGCTACTGTTAAAAGTGATAAATGATTTATTTATCCAGAACTTTTTGTAAAGCAGCAGCATCTTTCTTACAGTAACATCCAAAATTTTAATGCCACCAGCAAAATGAGATAATTTATTGGTCATTCCTTCATTATGTCACTGATGTAAATAAAAATAGACCAAAAGTCCTAACACTAAGTCCTGAATTACTCTACTCACTACATTAATTCAGTTTGACCGAACTCCACTTTTATAATGAGGGCCAAAGTTATGGCAAGACAAAGCTGCTACTCCAAGATGTAAAAAAATAAAATAGAAATAGATGAAATTAAAAAATATATAAATAAAACAATAGGTGTGGTAAAACATAAAAATAAAAGTAGGTCCTTTTTTTAAATAGTTTAATACAGATAGCAGTGTACTGTACAAAAATAAAAAAGTACCAAAAGAGCCCCTAAAATGAACCCTTGCTCTGTCCTCTGTCATATTTATAACAACCTGTTGCTTTCTTATATCCTCTCAGCCTTCTTTCCAATGGCCCCTACATCTATTTAACAAACCTTTCATGTGCATCTTGTTAAATGTTTTTTTTGAAATTTCAGACACACCAAATTCATGTTTGTATTGTCACATACAGAAGCAGTTACATCCTTAGAGAATCTCAAAAGATTAGTAAGGTTGAATTTTTCTCTGAATGAAACCATGTATTGATTATCCAATAAAGTGTTAAACTTGTTATATGACACAGGTTTTATCATTTTTAACAATTATTTATCCACCAATAATGTAGGACTAGTATGCTTACCCTTACCAAAATAATTTTTATTACCTCTTTTTGTAAAGCTAAAAAGAGTAATATTAGTCAATTACCAATCTTCAGGTACCTGCCTACCATTCAAATATTCACAGAAAACAGTAGTCGGTTGTTCACATATTCAGGTCTTAACCACTTTCAAAACAATTGGGTTTTTGTTAAGTTTATTTATGTGGAACCTGTGAAAGAACTATGAACAACAAATCTTAAAATTCTTAAAATTATATCAAACTCATACATATGTGTTACCCAAAACACGTACTCATATTTTTCGTGTAATTTGTAAAAGTGTAAATGCAATATTAAAAGAATCAATTACTCAAAACAAACAAAAGGTTCATTACTCAAATACGGTAGAAAATTAACATTTTGTTCTACCCCAGTTCTAGTTTTCACACGTACCAAACACTGCATATAATAACGGTTGAAAAATACTTACCTAGGTATAATCATCGTTGGTATCTTGTACTTAAATTACATATTTTCCTTATAACCTAAGTGACTATAAAATTTAATACACTCAATATTGGTAGCCTTACTTACTTCAGTCGGTTTCGTTCATCTTTACTCATTCCCATGACTACGCCAGCGAACAACACGATTATAAGAAATAAATAATTTAGATTAGTTTTGAGCTCTGAGCACATTTTTGATTAATTAAAGATTGTCTTCAACAATACTATTAATTATTTTGAATGAAGGTTAGCAAAAATCATAAAAATAGCATGAAAATCTAATACACCTCTTTAACATTCATTGCCAAACGTACACGAACTAAAATATTAATAGGACTACTGACAAAACTTTTCTTAGAACTTCCGTTAGGAAGCGTTTAGTTTGATGCCACCTCTGTATGTTGTAATAATTACAAAAATACTTACATAATTATATTAAAAATTTAAATACGCTTTCATTTATTTGTGTAAGATATTGCATATTTTATATTTTTCCTAGTAGTAAAGAAAAATAGTTATATATATATATATATATATATATATAAGTGACTTAAAATATCAATGGTGTTATTTCATACGTGTGTACTGTGTGCATTTGTGCAAGTATTGTACACAATTAGAATAATTACAGCTGTTATTCCAATTTTCGCAAACATCTCATACTCAAGTAATTTATCACTTTTACGTGAACAGTTTATCAATACCATGAAAATCATGCTGTTCATTTTTACACGGTCTGTTTGTTAAGCACAAAAACTACATAATGGACTATTTGTCTCTGTCCTTCTCATTTGATTTTGATATTAATATGCTACATCTACATTTACGACTCCTTTTTTATTGCATTTCAATCTAGTTATTAAAAAAAGCGATGTTTAAAGTTTTGAAAAGTACTTTTACAGTCATTTCTTACAGACGAAATCAATCTATATAAGTCAAATAAGTTGCGTATTAATATGTATTACTAATTACTGTTTCAAGAAAGAAGCAAATGTTCCAGGATAAAAATCAGTTTCTCCTCGTTCCAAGTTGTAAATAACACTTGGGTTACTTGTAGTCTGTAAATGTTATTTTGGATAATAAATATATTTTATATATAAATATATATTGATAAAATTACGTTTGGCTAAGAAAGGGCTAAACTCTTAAAATGAATACATATTGATTTTCAAAATCATTCCTTAAAAGCTTCGTTATGTTCTTATAAATATTTCAATCCAGGTCTGTTGTTTTAAGAGATAATTTTGGGATATCGACACCATTGTAACTACGCTAGTATTTCATCGATCATCAGCAATTTAGCAATGACTACTGTGAAAGTATGCTATCTTAATAAATGGATATTTAAAATTGCTCAGAGGTCTTCCATCATGATCATATTTGGCAGTACATTGGTGAGACAACAGCAAACTGGTCAACTCCAGAATTTGCCAATGAAATGTTACTCTCCCAAGGATCCCTTAGTTGCTACTTCCAGAAAATCAACAAGTATAAAGTTGCAATTCGAGTTACTTAACCATCTACTTAGGAATAGGTTTTTCCAATAACAGGACAATTAATGACAATGTGTAACAAAATGTATCTCATCCACATACCACAGTTTTCTAAAGAGAAATCAACCCAAAGACCTGACAAATAGATGGTTTAGTGTATTGGTGTTTTTTTTATTGAGATTGTTTAAAAAATCTTCTCAGTCCTAGGAGGGAGCAGTCTTATGTGTTACATTTTCAATATTTTAATAATAAAGATATATGTGGAAATATATTACAAAAAAGTTGTATCAATCAGTTGCAGTTAACTTTAAAGTTATCATATTGTTTTCTGGTAGATTTTTAATATTGTAATTAGTTTGTTGGCTGGAGGAAGGTGCGAGTTGTAATGATGACATTATGATAAAAATGTACAAAGGTCTAAGACACTTAGAAAGGTTTGAAGATTTCATATTAAGTTAATTAACAATACAGGTCGAAAACATCTAGAAAAGTCTGAAGATCTGATATCAAATTAATTAACAATACAGGTGTAAAACACCTAAAAAGGTTTAAAGATTTATTATCAAATTAATTAACAATACAGGTGTAAAACACCTAGAAAGATTTAAAGATTTAATATCAAGTTAATTAACAATATATGTGTTAAACACCTAGAAAGAGTTAAAGATTTAATATCAAGTAATTTAACAATACAGATCTTAAACGTCTAAACAGGTCTGAAGATTCCATGTTAAGTTTTCAATCAAATTCAAAGGTAGGTTAAAAATAAAGGTTCAGAGAGTTGTTTCGTAATTGTATAGTTGCTTCTAGCTGGTAGCGTGAATTATTCAACATGTTTTAACTAGTTTATTTTCAGTAAATTGTTTGTATCTATGTTAGTCATCTCGCTTATTGAGTTGCATAATTCTTTGAACAGTAAAATACTACAAGTACGCTTATTCATTGCATCAGTTAATGCAATCAACGTTGTTGGTAAACGTACAAATCACCACATTGTTTAAGCTGGTAGAGAGATTTAAGGAAAAACTAAATAAATTTATTATTATTAGACGGACTGTTATTTTTCATCAGACGACTTTAAGTAATTCTTCAACGAAAGAACGATATTATCACAATATTCTGAGTGAAGGTACTTTTTCATTACGATTCCTATTTAGTAAAAAAAAATGTATTTTATCAATTGAAAATTTCTTTGTTGATCTAATCTCGTTTAGCTTTGGTTTGAATTTGTTGTTAAGCACAAAGCTACACCTTAAATAATTTGTGTTGTTCGAGAACATCGAAACCAATCAGATCATCCTTCAAGTAATGTTTGATTTTAGGCTCAGAAAAAGAGAAATGATTTCAAACTCTTTTGATGTTATTTAATCAATTATGTATGTTCCATTATTATTAATTACTTCCTGTCAACGATTCTCAAGCTTCTGAATGCCACTTCTATAAAATTCTTGGGGCTTGGAGAGGATAGATTGACATCTTCAAGTGTTTCAAGCTCTTTTTCATCAAGATAGTTCTGCAAACTTTGGATTAGATGATAATCAGATGAGTCAAGGTCTGGAGAATAAGGAGGATGTGGAAGTTTTTCCCTGTCTAGCTCTTCATTCTTTGCAGATGTGATCCTTGTTATATAGGGTCGTGCATTATTCTGGTGTAACACAACACCTTTATGATTGATCAAAGCAGGCCTCTTTTCTTTTAGTGCAACAGTCAAGCGCTCTAACTGTTACAATAGAAGTCTGAAGTAATCATTATATTAAGTGGCAGCAATGTAAAGTAGATCACACGATAATATCCCACCAAATGCTTAACAAGACTTTCCTAGGATGGAGGTCCATTTCGGGTTGTGCTTTAGCCACTTTACCTGCACTGAACCATTGTTTGTGGTACTTAACACTTTTATAAAATACCTATTTTTCATCTTCAGTCACTAACCTGTCCAAAAAAGGTGAGTTACGTTCATGAGAGTACAGAGAAGTGCAAATGTGTACTCTTGCTCTAAGGTTGACTTTTGTCAAATCATGGGGGACCCATTTTCCAAGTTTTTATATCTTTCCAAGCTGTTGCGGATTACGGTAAACTGTTGAATGGATTGAATTTAGCTTCTGTGATAGTTCTTCTACTCTTGCAGCAAATCTTCATCAAGTGCAGCCAGCAGCAAGTCATCATTAAGTTCAACAGGATGGCCTGAATTTGGCGCATCACTTGAGCTGTTGTCATCTGATCTGAGCTTCTGGAACCACCTTCAACATTTTCTTTCATTGAGAGACTCTGCACCATAAACACCTTGAATGTTCTGCTGCACTATTGCCTTGTTTAAACTCATAAAGCTTTATACACCTAATGCTTTATGTGCTCCACAGCCACATCCATCTTCATAACGGTTATTTGATTAATGATCTGAAAAAGTGGAGTTGGGTTACTTTCTTTTATTTGTTTGAACATTTTTATAAATGTTCTTTTACATATTTAAGTCATTAAAGCCTCCTGCAAAAACAGAAATTGGGATGCTCTTTCTGTGTTAAATTTCCAGACATTATTCTTGGAATGACCTGATATATATGTCTTTTTCCTGCATGTTCTTGTCATTACATCGCAAGTGATTTAAACAACTTGTGACATGTAACTACGACGTCACATCCAGCAAGCTCTATGTTAATATATGTTTGTCTGCATAACATATCATTATAATTGCTGGTTGTTTTGGAACATTGAATTTTATTTGTTTAACTTGATTAACCATCTCCGAATAACTTTATATTATGTTATCTATCTCACTATTTGAAAACCTCTTTGTATTTTTAAAAAGGCATTTTAAAGTGTTTTCTTTTTGTTCTTTATATAGATAGTTATACGAGAAAGATATTTGATAAATATAATCGATTTTGCCAAATTTATTTTAGATAATTTTGAATCTACCTACAAATGAGCTATAAACTTGTAAATGGTCCTATGTGTTACATTTATACTTTTCACACCCAAAACCGCGATTGTTATGACACATTAGAATATCACGAAAAACAACTTGATGTTCTCATATTTTTATGCTACTTATTGTGATTTTGTGCAAACTGGTTGGCATTTATAGAATCACAAGAGATAAAAAGTATCATTGGGACATTTTTGAAAGTGTACAAGTAAATGCTGGAGGTCATTTCTCAATATTTGTCATCATTGAAAAGTTACAAACTCACAAGTGAAGTTTCTAAACAAGATTCCATCCATCATTTTGGTTATGTAAAGTACAATTAAGGCAAAAATAAGTTCCTTTTTGGTAAGTAATAATAGTTTAAGGAAAACTTTGAAATCTCAAACATCTTTATCATGTTTATTTTTTGAAGTTCGCGTAAAGCTACATGAGGGCTATCTACGCTAGTCGTCCCTTGAACTACTCTTTAGCCAACAAATAGTAGGATTGATTGTAACTTATAACACCCCCACGGTTGAAAGGGCGAGCATGTTTGGTGTGACGGTCTTTATTATGATATAGGTCAACTGTTTAGTTGCTGGTTTTACAAATATTTCTTGGTGAATAAAAATATTCGAATATAAGAGTGCGTATTTTTATAAAATTGTACTTTTTATTTATTTTTAAAGTTCTAATAATTCAATAGTATATTAATTATGATTATAATTTTCCAAAAGCGTTTGTTGTTGTTTTTTAATTTCGCACAAAGCTACAAGAGGGCTATCTTCGCTAGCTGTCCCAAATTTACCAGTGTAGGACTAGAGGGAAGGCAGCTAGTCATCATTCACCCACTGCCAACTTTTAGGCTACTCTTTCACAAACGAATAGTGGGATTAACCGTCAGATATAACACCCCCACGACTGAAAGGGTGAGCAAGTTTGGTGTGACGGAGATTTGAACCCGCGACTCTCAGGTTATGAGTCCAGCGCCCTAACCACGTGGCCATGTTGGATCTTAAAAAGCATCACCAGTAAACCAGCCAGTTAGTTTTAAGTATTAATATCAAGAACCACGGGTCTAACTTTATAACCTTCTTTATGCACCTGGGAACTTTGTATAAAGTACCCGGATAACTACCTGCTGTTCTGAGCCTCAAAATTTGTTATTTTTTAACATTCCGATAATTTATTTTATAATTTTATTTATCTTGTCTTTACTGAACTATTTGCTAACATAAACTTCATGTTGCATTTAAAATATGGATTTTAGAATTTGAATATCTTTTATTCATTAGAACTGTTCTACTAATCATATATACTTCATAAAAATATTGTTTTTTATTAAGGTTCCTCAGCGCTAACATTTTGTTGTTTATTAAAGGTTTATAGAACCCTTTAATGATGCTTTAATATTCCATTTAAATAATAGTAAAACAAACAATAAGAGAAGTTCATGTTATGAGGTGATTAAAAATATTATTATTTTCCTAAACTGCTGATTCTAACGCTTTTGTAAAGTTAATGTTTATTTGTTTTCTTTGTTGTTAAGCGCATAGCAATACAATGTGTGTTGTGGCTACCATGAGTATCGAAACCTAGTTTTAAGTGTTAAGTGGTATGAGTCTCTAGACTTGCCGCTAGGGGTAGGACTTTTTTTTTTAAATGCCTTTATAAACTGTTTTTTTCAAAAATTTACTTAATATAACTTTCTATTTAATATCAACATTCCATCTACGTATAAAAGTGTTGGTTGCAATAACGTCTAGATTAACGAAAACAACTTTAAAACTAATAAATTGAGGGGCAAAACAAAAACAAATTGTGTTTAATGGTATTTTGAAAGCAATCTCCAATTTTTCTAGCCTATTTCTGATAAGCGGAGCTGAAGGTATGAGACTTGTACTTCGATATACAGCACAGATTGTTTAGCTTTATGTTTAATAATAAAAATAAACATTTTTTTGTAAAGTGTCATGTATAAATACTATCATATCGTTTGTCTAAAGCTGAGTACAATAACAAATCTTATAACACAATAAGTCCCCCAGTGGCACAACCGTATGTCTGCAGACTTACAACGCTAGAAACCGGGTTTCGATACCTGTGGTGGACAGAACACAGATGGTCTATTGTGTAGCTTAGTGCTTGACTTCAAACTACTACACAATAAATTATGCCCCACATGTCATGTTTATAAAGTAAACTAATGATCAAATTTAAACTTACTTGTTCGGGTATAAAGACAAACTTTCACACTTAAAAACATACAAGGCTTTTGGTCTTTTTAAGATCCGATTCTCGGTAAATAATTTCGATCAGAAGAAGGTTTAAAATGTGAAAACAAACTAGAAATATAATATATATAATATAATATATATTTAGTGAGACCGAGCGTGTCCTAATAATAAAAGTATCAGACTGTAGATCCCACTCGCATCCCGTTGCTACAATAAAATAAGATTACGTACCAAACAGTGGAGCCGTGAGTACGTTATAAGTGTGACAGTCAAATCTCACTCTTTAACTGAAATGATTCGATGTTCATGTTGTTAATTAGCTTGTTTCTCCTATAGCCCATCAGCTAAACATCAGTGGCGGTTAACACAGGTAGTCCTTGCGTAGTTTTGAACGAATATCCGAAACAGAACGAGTTACGTAGTCAAGAATTTAGTGACGTAATCATACATGGCGTATGTTATAAACTGTTTCTATAGAGAACATCGTGAGTTTGTTTGTTTGTTTTGGAATGGCTTTATTGATTAACTAAGTTGTTAGTTATGATTTAAGAATTCTATTTACTCATATTCAATATTATTTGTACGCCTGAATGATGGAGTTTTACTGGTTAACAATAGTTTGTTGCACGTGCATATCGTGTATAATTTTAATTACTGTTATTCACGTGATCATTAATAAAACAAAAATTATGAAACATCCAGACATGACTAGATCTTCAAGTTTACTACTGTTTACAAGTTGACAAACAAATATATGTAACGGAACTTAACTCTAATACTTATTTAGTTAGAATTATTAAACGTTAATATTATATTCCATATTTACTTACCTTTGATTACTTTTGTTTGTTTGTTTTGGAATTTCGCACAAAGCTACTCGAGGGCTATCTGTGCTAGCCGTCCCTAATTTAGCAGTGTAAGACTAGAGGGAAGGCAGCTAGTCATCACCACCCATCGCCAACTCTTGGGCTACTCTTTTACCAACGAATAGTGGGATTGACCGTAACATTATACATCCCACACGATTGGGAGGGCGAGCATGTTTAGCGCGACGCGGACCATTTGATTACAAACAGTAAAAATCAATAACTGGTCAATACTGGTCATGTGTCAGTCACGGGGTGGGTAGTTTTCCGACTCACGGTACTAAAGTCTGGGATTCAATACCACTGTTGACAGACAGCCCATTGTGTGGCTTTACAGTAAACAAACAAATAAACCGTAATATATGTGAGGGTCAATATTCTCTTATATAACCATTCGTACGATCTTATATATATATATATTGGTAACCGTGGTGTCTATTCGGACATTCGTCTTTCGACCATTTACGTCGACCACTTCTCGTGTTGCGTTTGACAAGTTGCTCACGCAGGCAAAACTCAACATTCAGTTTTGGAATGACGGGAGAACAGACGTGAATAACTTTGATGTTAAATATTCTATATTCTATTGTCAGGAACTAATCGTAATATCATTCAAATTATAAATTGTAACTCAAATTCAAGAATAATAATGTAGATTTATTGTATGTTGTTATTGAGTGACCTTTAGCACGCTGAAATATTCAACAATTACTTTCTAAAGTTTTTAAATAATTTAAATTAATAGACAAACTTTCCAGTCACTGGTGATAGGTACTTGGTACAAAATAATTCACTTTTATTATAGTTTCACGTGTTCAACAGAGTTAGTATGAAGATAAAAAATAATATAATTTGTGTGGTTATAGCAAATGATTATGCGAACTTTTAACAATGGGCATTTATTTGTTTTACACTTTGATGAAAATTAAACAATACTTGTATTTGTTATTGAAAACTAATAATTTTGTTTAACTGTTGCATGTAGCTATGCTTATTATAACAAGCTGCATTAAACATTAAACCTCTAGGCCTCGCTCTTATGTCTTGTAGATAAACCAGAGAGCTTATTTAATCAAATTGAACGCTACGATATCCAACAATGGACCTTTGGAATCCTTTTTAATCTAGCGATTGTAGTAAACAGTTATATGTGTATGAAAGAGGAAACATTTTCAATCCGCAACATGTTGCTGATAAAATTGAACACCTGTCTTGAGGTGAGAGATCGTGACGTCGTTTTCAATTCTACCATTAGGCTTGGCCTAGCGCGTTAAGGCACGCGCTTCGTAATCTGAGGGTCGCGGGTTCGCGCCCGAGTCGCGCTAAACATGCTCGCCCTCCCAGCCATGGGGGCGTTATAATGTGACGGTCAATCCAACTATTCGTTGGTAAAAGAGTAGCCCAAGAGTTGGCGGTGGGTGGTGATAACTAGCTGCCTTCCCTCTAGTCTTACACTGCTAAATTAGGGACGGCCAGCACAGAGAGCCCTCGAGTAGCTTTGTGCGAAATTCCAAAACAAACAAACCTAACTGAAACAGAAGAAACTACAGCTGATCAAAGCTAAAGAGTTGGTTAAAGTTAGTGGAACCTGAATAATGTTTTTAGTGTTGAACTGGAGCTTGGAACTAAATTAATTTGATAGTACGTGTGGTAGAATCCTATCTTGTGATGACAGTAAAAAATGGATCAGATTTCAACTCAGGTAGAATCACGTGCTTCATTCCAGACCTGAAGTTTTTCTGTCATAAGATATGCTACTTACTGGGATGTTTCCTTTACCATACACTAGACGTCATCCAGAAGGAAACCATGGGTTACGAGATAAAAGTTGAAACATTTATTAGAATCTCTGTGACATAACAATTCTTCCATCTTATTTTTAGTGTGACTGCTTCTATCGTCATTTTACATCTTATGGTGTTCTGTACAAATATAACTGTGGTTTGTTAAGTTCATTACCCTGATTTATTAGATCCAGACAAATTGAAATGTTTGGTTCCTTAAGTCTCAGTAGCTAACTCTAATCTTATTCCTCATTAGTATCTATAATAGTAGTCACTACTTAGTTCTGTTGTAACTACGTTTCTTGTTGCCACTGGAAATTTGACCACTGGTGGTGTAATTTCCTCACGAAACTTATTGCCAGTATACAGTCTTTCCGTTGCTTACACACCATGTTGGGAAGGGAATTGTCAGTTTTCTTCTTGCTGAACTGTATGATCATTTGCTGATCAAATCGATCCACCTTGTTGCTTTATTTATTAAGTAGCTCTCTCATCTTTCATCACCAGGTCTGGTTGGAAAATAGTAGGTGTAAAACCAGTAGCAATCGACATGCTGGAAAATTTCCCATAAAATAGTGTGTCATTAGGAGACACCTGTAGTTCAACCTTTAAGTAAACAGGTAGAACATACATTTCGTACTCAAAACATAAACATAAGTATGGAATTATCATCGCTGTAAGATATGTCTTCGAAAGTGGCTCCACAGTTTTCTCCAGTGCTTGTCGACTGCCACTTAGCGTTGATACTTGTCATCTACCATTTAGGGTTACTACTTGTCGTCTACCATTGGGGTGGATACTTGTCATCTGCCATTTAGAGTGGATACTTGTTATCTACCATTTAGGGTTGATACTTATCGTCTACCATTAGGGTGGATACTTCTCGTTTACCATTAAGGTAGACACTTTTTATCTACCATTTAGGGTTGATATTTCTCATCTACCATTAAGGTTGATATTTGCCGTCTACCATTTAGGGTGGATACTTCTTGTCTACCATTAAGGTAGACACTTTTTATCTACCATTTAGGGTAGATAATAGTCATCTACCGTTTAGGGTTGATACTTGCCATCTACCATTTAGGGTTACTACTTGCCGTCTACCATTAAGGTTGATACTTGTCGTCTACCATTAAGGTCGATACTTGCCATCTACCATTAAGGTCGATACTTGCCATCTACCATTTAGGGTGGATACTCGTCATCTACCACATAGGGTTGATAGTTGTCGTCTACCATTAGGGTGGATACTTGTCTATCACTTAGGGTTGATACTTGTCGTCTACCATTTAGGGTTGACACTTGTCGTTTACCACTTAGTGTGGGTACTTGTCGTCTACCATTTAGGGGGGGGGGGTACTTGTCGTATACTTGTTTACAACTTAATGAGAGTACTTGTCGTTTACCACAACGTTTTATTCTTTTCGTTTGGTTCAGGAATGTTGATAATTCTGATAATGAATGCAAGTGAACGACTTTTTTTCAAATGAACTAAATGATTTATATAGTTATTAAATTAATATTTACGACTGGGTAGGGAGTATCGACTAAGTTGATAATAATACAACTTATAATATGCTAACTGATTGTTCTTCAGTTATGTGTCCAGAAATTGTGGAATCATGAAGTGGGCCTCATGTTTTGTTGTCGTCACAACTAAGTAACGACAAGGAAACCATTAGCACGGTATCAGTCCAATCGTTTTATCTCGTCAACAATGATTTTGTTGTAAATGCAGTATTAAGGATAAGGGTATTATAAAAAAGAATCTTCAGGCTGTAAGGAATATATTTTTGAACAAAAGGACCGAACATGTAAGGTTTTTAGTACATGTCGATTTAACTAAAATGAACATTAATAACTAAGCCTAGTTACTTTTGGAAAAAAACCTGGTGATCGCAGAAAACAAGTGAGTAAATATTTATGTATATTTATTTAAGATATCACTTTATATTGAGTTGCTAGTTTTAGAATTTTGTTGATATTTCACTAATAAATCGTGTTCAAACTATGACTCTTTAACCCACAAATCAAACTAAAATATTTATAGTATCTGTATTTGTGGTAAAACTGCTACAATATTATATTTTGCGGTCCCTGAGCTCGAACTTCTGGATTTTGGTTTATTTCAATAAATTAGAATTTTGGAGAACTGATGATTTTGTTACTCAATTAGGCCTGACATGTGTGCTCGGACTATCAATTTTGTTTCAGTTATTTGGTTACCAGTACTTTTCTTTTGTGTTGTAATATAAGGTTATTTTGTTTTGTTTTGGGCTAACCTTTCTCTCTCAGTGGTGAATGGAGACCCACATTTAGTGTTGCGAGTCCATAAATTTACAGCTTTCCATCGAGGGACAAGATTGCTTGAGTGGATAGTTTGATAAATCTCAGGATAAGTTTGGTAAAATAGGATAGAAAGAGAAACTGCTTATAACAATTTTAGTGACATACAAAAAAGAATGAAGCAAAGTTCTTGAAGGTTTAATTACATTACCAGTTTCATGTCAATGCGTGAAGAGATATAGTTCTTTCGAAGAGGAAAAATCTCATGTTGAAGGATAAATTATATTCATAACGGGTGGAAATGAAATCTGGTGAACACATAACCCGCTCCCCAGCAATATGTCTATTGACTTACAACACTAGAATTCGCGTTTCGATATCCGTGTTGGGAAGTTGTGTTATTTTGTGCTTAAACATACAAACACATAATTTGTTTTGGAATTTCGCAAAAAGCTACTCGAGGGCTGTCTGTGCTAGCCGTCCCTAATTTAGCAGTGTAAGACTAGAGGGAAGGCAGCTAGTCATCACCACCCACCGCCAACTCTTGGGCTACTCTTTTACCAACGAATAGTGGGATTGACCGTCACATTATAACGCCCCCACGGCTGGGAGGGCGAGCATGTTTGGCGCGACTCGAGCGCGAACGTGCGACCCTCAGATTACGAAGCACACGCCTTAACGCGCTAGGCCATGCCAGGCCCTACAAACACATAAATTACATTCTTTACAAGTGTAAACAGAATGCTGCCAACATATCAATTATATTTTGACAGTAACGAAAGTTTTTTTTGTTTTTTGTTTTTGGAATTTCGCACAAAGCTACTCGAGGGCTATCTGTGCTAGCCGTCCCTAATTTTGCAGTGTAAGACTAGAGGGAAGGCAGCTAGTCATCACCACCCACCGCCAACTCTTGGGCTACTCTTTTACAAACGAATAGTGGGATTGACCGTCACATTATACACCCCCACGGCTGGGAGGGCGAGCATATTTAGCGCGACGGGGGCGCGAACCCGCGACCCTCGGATTACGAGTGCACGCCCTAACGCGCTCGGCCATGCCAGGCCAGTAACGAAAGAGATTTACACATTGAAAAAATTGCTTGTAAATGTTATATTAAAAATCGTATTACAAATAAATTAACTTCACTAATAGGTTAAAAAGATGGACCAGTCAGAGTTTTAAAAGTTCTTAGAAGAACTAAAATAAACTAAAAATGCGTTTGGGTTTGAATGTACTTCATACTGTATTATAACACATTCAATTTATTTACGGCATAATTTAAAGTCGTACAAGTATTCTTCTTTTCTGCTATAGATGGCGCCAAAGTTATATTGTATACAGTGTTCCCTCGTGTATCGCGGTAGATGCGTTCCAAAACCCCCCACGAAAGGAGATTTTCCGCAAAGTGGGATCGCTGATTTTTACGTATATATTTATGTGCATTTAGACTTTTAAAACCCTCCCTGTACAACTATTTAACCCTCCAATTACAATACTGTTCATTATTGCTGAAATAATAAGAACAATTATTAAGATATTAAGCCTTAAAATTAAAAATTACATATCTTCAGCAGGTGGTGTCTTTTTGGGGGACACCACCTCCTCTTCTGTGGAAGGTGAATCGGCAATTTCTTCGTCGATCGTTACAACTTCAGGAACAGTACTTGTCACCGGTACCATTTCTTTCTTGTTCGGCTGGAAAAACATTGTTATTGGCAGTTGTTTTCTCTGCCTCTTTAGCGTATCGAAAATCATTTGATAAGGAGTCATCAGTTCTTCTATTTTATTGCAAAATTGTACTGATCGAACCATATCGTTGTCCCATTCCTGTGAGCACTCCTTCACTTCGTTAATTAGTTTCATTAGTTTACCTAACCGCTCTAACGACCATCCACTTTGCTCGATTGTTTCCTCGGCTTCTTTCGGTGTTTTCTCTTCGTCGTCTTCCTCGGCAGCAGACTTCGTCAGTGCTTCTAAGTCTTGGTCGGCGAGTGGTTCGGATTCTAAGTCAATCAGTTCATCTACGTCTTCCTTCGTCATATCGGCAAATCCTTCACCTTTGATTAACGAAGCTAATTTCACAGCTTTTTGAACAGCCGAGTGTTGGATTTCTTCAGGCGTGAATCCCTTGTCGTTGTGCACAACCTCAGGCCACAACTTCTTCCAGCTTGCATTAACGATGCAGGGCTTCATCTCTTGCAATGCCTTATGAACATTTTGAAGACATGTAGCAATGGTGAAAGACTTCCAGTACTCCTTCAGGGTGAACGTGTCGTTTTCGGCTTCGGTGGCATTATCAAGGCTACGTACGAGGTTGGACATGTTATTCCTTATGTATAAGGCCTTGAAAGCCCTGATAACTCCCTGGTCCATCGGTTGTATAAGGGACGTAGTGCTGGCTGGCAGGAATTCAACCCTAACGCCTTCATACGAAAGATTTCTTGCGTGGCCACCGGCGTTATCCAAAAGAAGAAGGACATTGGATGGCAAGCCCTTCTCTAATAAATAAAGCTTAACTTGAGGAATGAAACTCTGATGGAACCAATCAGAGCTCAGAGGCTTCGTTATCCAGGCAGTAGGAGTGTGCATCCAATGGACCGGTAGCAAGTTCATGTTCTTATTCTTTAAAGCTCTCGGGTTTTTAGACTTGTAAATTAATGTCGGCTTCAACATAAAACCAGCAGCATTACCAGTCATTAAGAGGGTGAACCGGTCTTTATGAGTTTTAAAACCAGGGGCTTTTTTCTCATCTTTAAACAGGAACGTTCGGGAAGGCATCCTCTTCCAAAACAGGCCAGTTTCGTCCATGTTGAATACCTGTTCAGGCTTATATTCCCCTTCAGCGATTATTTCTTTAAAAGTGTCCCAAACGTAAGCTTCACCAGCCTCCTTGTTAGCCGAAGCGGCCTCTCCATGTAACGATACGTTTTTCAGGCCGTATCGTTGATGAAATTTTTGAAACCAGCCTTTGCTTGCAGAAAACGGTTTCTTAGGCTGGGAATCACTGGACGTTCCTGGCTGTGGGTTGTCTACGTCTTCTTCATCTTTATCCTTTTCCGCGAAATTATCATACAACATCTTAGCCTTCGTTGTGATAATGTTAGTATTCAAGGGAACACCTTTCTTACGGCAATCAGCTATCCATATGGCCAAAGCAGCTTCCATCCGAACGATACTCTTATTACGAGATGTTACAACCCTCTTAGCCTTGTATTAAAAGTAATAGCAGCAGTCTTAACTGATATTAACTTCGTCCTTCTTGGTGTAGCGAATGGTGGATTCGTTCACTCCGTAATGGCGGGCTATGGACGTATAAGAGTTTCCTTCTTTTACCATATCTAATATCTTCACCTTTTCGGCGATGGTCATCATTTTCCGTGACCGTTTAGGCGTAGAAGCATCCTTAGAAGTATTAGCACGTTTGGGAGCCATTGCAGGGGCTTTAAACACACACAAAAGTTCAAAGATGCTGCCGTGGATGAAATCACCAATCACAGGCCAGACATGAATATTGACAGTACCAATCACAGGCAATCAAAATGGGTTGCTGTCATTGGCCGTCTTTCATTTCTGCACCAATCATAGCCCGTCTTGCACATCGCTACGCCATGAAGCTGATCTCGCGTAGTTTTCGCAGACGCACAATGCGTACATCTATAGCCTTTCCAGTTGGTTCTGTTTCCATTTTTACGCTGTTATAAACTCAAATATATGTTTATATCTCAAAATATACCTGTTTTTTTTCTTTACACTATTAATTATATTTATTTTTAATATTTTAATGGTATTTAATGCTATATTTTAGATTTAATGTTTATTATTTTATATATACATGTAGTATATATATATATATATATGTGGGGGTCGGCCGAGCCCGCGAATTGGTGAAGCCGCGAAAGAGGATCCGCGAAGTGGCGAAGGAACACTGTAAACAAATGCACACAGATAGGTTTGTATCTCAGAACGGCTGGTATGGGTTAATTTTAACATTTTTATTGATAGGAAGAGAACAACGTATCGACTTTCCTAGGTCATCATCATCAAATGTTGTTCTCTCCTTATCAATAAAAGTGTTAATACCCACACCAGCCGTTCTGAGATACATTTTTATTTCAAGTGGGTTTCTCGTCATCGAGAATACACACAAATAAATATATTTTCTGTCACAAATGATTCGAGTATTGATGTAAGTTATGCATTTGTCAGACTAAACACGTACTTCAAAACTAAGTGGAAAATAAAAATAATCAATTTAAATATTAGCACTGTGTTTGTTCTCAAGCTTATTTTAAAAGTGTCCGATTCACTAATTCGTGGCAAATTAATGCAGAACAGCATAACATTGTTCAAAAATCTTAATTGTTAAAATAGCGTATTGTTATTGACTATCACACCAGAAACGCCGAAATAACTAATTTAAATTAGTAGTAACTTTTCTCAACAGACTAAAATGATGTTATTATATGAGTGAAGCTGTATTATATTTGTAGTTATATCAAGAAGTCTTGAATTAATTAGATAAATAAAACTCACAAGACCTTGCTTAACATCTTAGGGTGAAGATAATGACATATGAGATTATGAGTCTTGATTTCACTGGCTCTCCAATCGATAAGTAACTAGTTGAAGGTTATTCTTCTATTATGCTTTTGAATCTCTTATTACAGAATATATTGTTCCAGGAACCAAGTGCTGTTGGTAGCATAGTCACAAAATAAAAAACTCAAATAATTAATTTAATCAATTCACTGAAACCGTTATTAGAAATGGTGATCTGTGTTATAAAAAACTTGATAAATCATGCACATTTCTTTAATATCAGAACAGAATGTGGATACCTTCAATAGATTCCATATTCCTTAAACGGGAAAGGTTTACATTGTATAACCAAATAAAAACACTAACAGAGTTTACATTGTATAACCAAATAAAAACACTAGGAGGGGTTACATTGTATAACAGAATAAAAACACTAGCAGAGTTTACATTGTATAACCAAATAAAAACACTAACAGAGTTTACATTGTATAACCAAATAAAAACACTAGCAGAGTTTACATTGAATAACAAAATAAAAACACTAGCAGAGTTTACATTGTATAACCAAATAAAAACACTAGCAGAGTTTGTCAATAGAAGCTAGTGCTGGATCATGATAAGATATTATATAATGATTCCTAGTGCTCATTATAACTTAGTTATTAAACACAACTGTAGTGTTGAAGTCACAATTTTAACAGTAATAAATAACCAAAACTTCTGTTTATCATTATAAATAAAACACATCCTATTCACGTTTATTCATAATTAAAAGCCACCAGTGGCATCGCGTCATGTTTTATGATTTATACTGCTGGAAACCGAGGTACAGATTCTGTGGTGGGCATGGTACAGATAGCCCATTGTGTAGTGTAATTTAAAATGAGAAATACTTTGTTTGGTCCTCAAAATCGTGGATCACTTGAAGAACCTAAAACACTTCATCCACAAATTTTCACTTCTATTCATATTAGAGACACGTAGAATATTCTAGAAAATTCCAGAATTGCCATACCTCTGATATTTCTTTAGCAGTTAAAAAGATGGTGAAAATATTACTTTTTAGTCGGAATGTCAAGGGGAATTTGTTTGTTTATTTGTTGTTAAACGCAAAGCTACGCAATGGGCTATTTGTGCTGTGCCCATCGCAGGTATCTATACCAAGTTTCTGGCGTCGTAAATCTGCAACTAGAAACTGTCAAGAGGAGGGCTAGGTGTAATATTTTTATACAATATGCTTTAAAATGGATTGATCCACACTTATTCGCCACCACGAAAAGCAACCTTAATAACAAGTACCCCGAGTGAAGAAGCAGAAACTGAGTTAAACATTTGCAACGCGAGCACCTACCGACCACGGCTAGTGGACCAACAGTTATACTAATCCAAACAATAAGTTCGATCTCTTTCAGTATGTCTGCGGATTTACAACGCTAGAAACCGGGTTTCGATAGCCCTGTTTGTAGCTTTGTGCTTAATTACAAATAACAACTTATATTATCAGAGTTTGTTTTTCACAGATTGTAAAAAAAGTGTCATCTGGTTTCTGGCACTTTCTTACAACCGTCATATTTATGAATAGAAACTCTCTAATCCCATGTAATGTGTGTAATATTATTATATTAGTTTTCTTTGTGAATCTCCAAACAATGATCACACCAGGTTCAAAGAAAAATATTTAAAATGCATAAAAAACACCACAAAAAAAAACAAAATCCACCATAATTATGAATTAATTTAAAGAGTGTGTAATAAATTCATAAACAAAACAAAATAAAGCAATTTACCTTTATCCACATTCCATCATGGTATTCACGGTATACAAAGCTATTTATTCTCAACATAACTCTTCACCCACACGATAAGGTGTACTCAATTAGATACAGGTTTCTATTTTACATACAACTTGTACTGAATTAGCTGCACATTTGTATTTTACACACAACTTGTACTGAATTAGTTACATGTTTGTATTTTACATACCACTTGTACTGAGTTATGTACCGGTTTCATGTTTTACATACCACTTGTACTGAGTTATGTACCGGTTTCATGTTTTACATACCACTTGTACTGAGTTATGTACCGGTTTCTGTTTTACATACCATTTGTACTGAGTTATGTACCAGTTTCTGTTTTACATATCACTTGTACTGAATTTTTTACAGGTTTATATTTACATGCAATTTGTTCTAAATTTGTTGCACTGTTGTACTTAAATACCACTTGAACTAATAACTTTGTTACGGTGCTGTATTTGCATACCTTGTGTACTGACTTTGTTACAGGTTTCTATTTTGTATACCACTTGTACTGCACTAGTCACAGGTTTGTATTTTACATACCATTTGTACTGCACTAGTCACAGGGTTATATTTTACATACCACTTGTACTGCACTAGTCACAGGTTTGTATTTTACATGCCACTTTGTACTGCACTAGTCACAGGTTTGTATTTTACATGCCACTTTGTACTGCACTAGTCACAGGTTTGTATTTTACATGCCCCTTTGTACTGCACTAGTCACAGGTTTGTATTTTACATGCCACTTTGTACTGCACTAGTCATAGGGTTGTATTTTACATCCCAGTTATTCTGTTGTTTGGGAGTCAAAACAGCAGTAGTTGGTAAGAGTTGTTGACTCTTCCCTGGTGAGTCTGAAGGTTTATATCCGGATTTTGTGTCCTTGTGACACAACACACATTGCCTTATGCATTGGTTCACACCTAACAGTAACAACAAAACAGACAGATAGACAGTCGTGAAGAGTACAAAAAGGGACCTCGTTACACTAGTAATAAAGTAAACACTAACTCTTATGTTCCTGATATTTGAGTCTCCTTTTAATTACAAAATACCTGAAATAATAAAAACAACTCCAACGAACAATGTAGTTTAATATGATGCCACACGATAGATAAGATTTACTAAAAACCCAAGTATTCCAGAATGAACTGTTAAAATGTTAATCAGTGACATTATTCTTGGCCAGAGTATGTGATACAAGTTTAAGTGACCTCACGTAACGTACAGAATGAAGCTAGATATCAAACGTTTATTATCAACACGTTACAGTGTGAACATAACGGACGTAGACTCGATGTCACAGTTAGAAAGAGAATAAAGCTACATATCAAACGTTTATCAACACGTTACAGTGTGAACATAACGGACGTAGACTCGATGTCACAGTTAGAAAGTAGAAGAATGGGACATATGAATATTTATTTAATTTTCAACTGATAATTATCAATACTGGTATTAAGTTTGGACTATCATCATGTTATGTTTATTTTAAATTCACAAGATTCTGACTCAAGTATTTAAGACTTACACAGGTGTAATACAAGTGTTGTAGAAGTCCCAGAAGAAATATTATGTGTGAAAAATCAAACCAAAAATTTGATTCGCGGATTTTAACTCCCGTCACCGAACATACTCGTCCTATCAGTAGTTTGGACAATATACTGTTACGGTAAATTCGTTAGTAGAATAGTGGCTGAAGAGTTGGCGGCAGGTGTTGTTGATAAGCTTCTTTTCCACTGTTAAATAGACAGCCACCTTTGCGCGAAACTCGATAAAAAAATAAACTCAAACAATGAATTTATAGTTCTGTCAAGTTACTCAATATAAATTTGTTTAGACTTCACCAAATGAATATAGTAAGAATTATTAAGTTTTGCCTAGTTCACAGTCGTTTAACTTCCACAAATGACTGTTATCATAAGCACGTGAAACTTTCCTCTATTAGGAATTGGCAACACTTAGAATTATTGATAAATTAACTTACATGTAAGTTGATTGTATTAGATCACCGAATGATGTGGTTTATGTAATCCTGCCAAGTTTTGGATTGAATTCTATTTTTTACTTGATCTAAAGAGGAACGAAGTGTTTAGCTCGTCTCGTTCTTCGCCTCTCCAACCCATTAGGAATAATCGGTTTACGGCTTCATAGATTTATTTAAAATTATGCTAAATATTTTTGTTGTGGGCCAAACGCTGGTTAGTGACTAGCTGGCTGGACCGACAATGAGGAGGTCAGTATTTCGCGAAAACAAAATCGAATCCCAGAGTTTTGAGTTGTGGCTAGGTCTGAAGAGTGACAGTGAAATCCCAACAGTAGTTGTGACAAGAGTTACCAGTTTGTTGTGACAAGAGTTACCAGTTTGTTGTGACTAGAGTTACCAGTTTGTTGTGACAAGAGTTACCAGTTCGTTGTAATAAGAGTTACCAGTTTGTTGAAACAAGAGTTACCAGTTTGTTGTGACAAGAGTTACCAGTTTGTTGAAACAAGAGTTACCAGTTTGTTGTGACAAGAGTTACCAGTTTGTTGGGACAAGTTACCAGTTTGTTGTGACAAGAGTTACCAGTTTGTTGTGACAAGAGTTACCAGTTTGTTGAAACAAGAGTTACCAGTTTGTTGAAACAAGTTACCAGTTTGTTGTGACAAGTTACCAGTTTATTGAAACAAGTTACCAGTTTATTGACACAAGAGTTACCAGTTTGTTGAAACAAGAGTTACCAGTTTGTTGTGACAAGAGTTACCAGTTTGTTATGACAAGTTACCAGTTTGTTGACACAAGAGTTACCAGTTTGTTGACACAAGAGTTACCAGTTTGTTGTGACAAGTTACCAGTTTGTTGTGACAAGAGTTACCAGTTTGTTGTGACAAGTTACCAGTTTGTTGTGACAAGAGTTACCAGTTTGTTGTGACAAGTTACCAGTTTGTTGTGACAAGAGTTACCAGTTTGTTGTGACAAGTTACCAGTTTGTTGTGACAAGAGTTACCAGTTTGTTGTGACAAGTTACCAGTTTGTTGAAACAAGTTACCAGTTTGTTGACACAAGAGTTAGCACTTTGTTGTAAAAAGAGTTACCAGTTTGTCGTGACAAAAGTAACCAGTTTGTTGTGACAAGTTACCAGTTTGTTGACACAAGAGTTACCAGTTTGTTGTAAAAAGAGTTACCAGTTCGTCGTGACAAAAGTAACCAGTTTGTTGTGACAAGAGTTACCAGTTTGTTGTGACAAGTTACCAGTTTGTTGTGACAAGAGTTACCAGTTTGTTGTGACAAGAGTTACCAGTTTGTTGTGACAAGTTACCAGTTTGTTGTGACAAGTTACCAGTTTGTTGAATCAAGAGTTACCTGTTTGTTGAAACAAGAGTTACCAGTTTGTTGTGACAAGAGTTACCAGTTTGTTGTGACAAGAGTTACCAGTTTGTTGTGACAAGAGTTACCAGTTTGTTGTGACAAGAGTTACTAGTTTGTTGTGACAAGTTACCAGTTTGTTGTGAAAAGAGTTACCAGTTTGTTGTGACAAGTTACCAGTTTGTTGTGACAAGAGTTACCAGTTTGTTATGACAAGAGTTACCAGTTTGTTGTGACAAGTTACCAGTTTGTTGTGACAAGAGTTACCAGTTTGTTATGACAAGAGTTACCAGTTTGTTGTGACAAGTTACCAGTTTGTTGTGACAAGAGTTACCAATTTGTTGAAACAAGAGTTACCAGTTTGTTGTGACAAGAGTTACCAGTTTGTTGTGACAAGAGTTACCAGTTTGTTGTGACAAGAGTTACTAGTTTGTTGTGACAAGTTACCAGTTTGTTGTGACAAGAGTTACCAGTTTGTTATGACAAGAGTTACCAGTTTGTTGTGACAAGTTACCAGTTTGTTGTGACAAGAGTTACCAATTTGTTGAAACAAGAGTTACCAGTTTGTTGTGACTAGAGTTACCAGTTTGTTGTGACAAAAGTAACCAGTTTGTTGTGACAAGAGTTATCAGTTTACCGGACAGCTACAGATGTTATCCTCATGTAAGTTTGCGCGAAATTCAACATTACAAATTTTTTAATGTTCTTACGTAAAATTAAGTGTGCAAATATTTATTTCTCAGCTCATTTTGGAAGTATAACTCTATTTCCATGTGTTTTCGACGAACCCTTCCATCAGGCCTCTGTGGTCTTCCGTGTATAGAATCTCTTCTCATGTTAGTTTTCCCTGGTCGAACGAACTCGGATGAATTACTTCCATGTTGTTGATTAATATATTTATAACGAGAGTTAGATTTATTACTACCTTCACAATGGGTTTATTTCATTATTTAATACGATATTCTATTTCCTACCACACCCACATTAGCTGTAATGAAATCTTTGGAAGAACGAGTTTTGACATTTTAAACGTCAATTTTAACATAATTCGATTTGATATTTCATTCTTGTTTCATGTACGTGTTTTCGACTTATTTATTTATTTCAAACAGTTCACACACACATATATATACATATACACACATCACAACATTCTAAACAGTTGATATATATATACATATACACACACACACCATCCATGAAACAGTTTATTTATATATATATGCATCACAACACTTTACAGTTGATATATATATATATATCACCCATGAAACAGTTTATATATATATATATGCATCACAACACTTTACAGTTGATATATATATATATATCACCCATGAAACAGTTTATATATATATATATGCATCACAACACTTTACAGTTGATATATATATATATATCACCCATGAAACAGTTTATATATATATATATGCATCACAACACTTTACAGTTGATATATATATATATATATCACCCATGAAACAGTTTATATATATATATGCATCACAACACTTTAAACAGTTAATATATACACATCACAACACTTTAAAGAGTTGATATATACACATCACAACACTTTAAACAGTTGATATATACACATCACAACACTCTAAACAGTTGATATATATATATATACACATCACAACACTTTACACTTGATATATATATACCACCCATGAAACAGTTTATATATATATATATATATGCATCACAACACTTTAAAGAGTTGATATATACACATCACAACACTTTACAGTTGATATATATATATACACACATCACAACACTTTACAGCTGATATATATATACCACTCATGAAACAGTTTATATATATATATATATATGCATCACAACACTTTAAACAGTTGATATATATATATATGCCACCCACGAAACAGTTTATATATATATGTGCATCACAACACTTTAAACAGTTGATATATATACTACCAGACTTCAATCAAGTGATATATATACCAGCAGACTTCAATCAAGTGGTGTATACACACCAACACGCTTCACCAAACTGACGTATATACCACCACACTTTAACAAATTGGTATTCTTACTACCACGTTGAACCGACTGCTATATTTACCACCACACTTCAACCGACTGTTATATTTACCACCACACTCAATCAATTGCTACATATAACACCACACGTCAAAAAGCTTATACATATACCACCACACCATAAACAGTTGATGTTTATATAACCACTCTTCAACAAATTAATAAGTTACCACAACACCTCCACCGACTGATATATATACCACTACACTTCCAAAAGTTATATAATACTACCACACTTCAATCACATGTTATATATATACTACAACACTTCAAACAAATGATATGTATACCGTAACACTCGAACAAATCGATACATTTACCACAACACTTCAACCGACTTATATATATGCCACCACACTTTAACCGACCGATATATATACGACCACACTTCACTCAAGTGATATACATAACTCCACACTTCAAACAGTTGATATATTTACTATTACGCTTCAACGAGTTGATATATTTCGACCATCATATTTAATTAGTTACATTATATTCTAAGTTAACTGTTAACTCTGATGCATGCTTGCACAATAGATAGGTATAATAATGTTGGTTTTCAAACCACGTGTTAAAAGTATCATTAAATGAAATATAATTTAAATAATTAACTTAATGTGTTGTCATAAACAATCAGTGCACTTTAATTATTTATACATATACACATATAGTGCATGAACATTCAAGTTATAAACGTATTCTTTTTCTAAGCAAATAATTATGTTTTAGTTACACTATAAAAGAAGATAAAGACATCAGAGATTAAGTCTGGAGACGCGAAGTTAAAGAGAAAATTTAGTTGATTTTGTTGTCTAAGATTCTTCAAAATAATTTAACAATAAAACGTATGCGTATCAATTGGATATGATCCTGAAAAAGCTCTAAGCCTAAAATCCAATATTAAATTCTTCTGTACTGATAGCGATTTTATAAAATGCATGATGTGCAAAACAAAAGATATTTTAGTTATTTTAGGACACAATATCTGTGTGATGCTCATGACGAATATAGAAACTCGATTCCTAGTGTTATAAGCCTACAGACTTATCGCTAAGCCACTTTTATCTAAGTATGGTGTTTTTATCTCAGTCAATTAAAATCGCTGTTAACGCTACTTTGAACATCTTGAAATACCTTTCTAGTTATTCAGGTTAAATGCAAAGATCGGAGAAGGTTCAGTTATAACAATTTAAAACAACCAATCAGAGAAAGAAAGCAAATGTAGAACATGACTCGCTGTTCTCAACATGATTGACGTTACGGCTAGAGAATGCATTCTGTGTCTTAAACTTAGGACCATCCTACTCACTAATCAGTAGATTGTTAACAGTACAGGAACGTGAACCTTTGTTATCTAAAGACGGTATAATTTATCCATCATTTTCTCCTTAATGTATCATATAAAGTTATAAGTAGTACTGACTTCAGTTATTTATAATTCACGATGAATTATTATACAGCTTTGAGCTTAATAAAAAATCTGAGTTTTTTGTATTTTATACTTAATACACACACCAACTAATATACTTAATACACACACCAACTAATATACTTAATACACACACCAACTAATATACTTAATACACACACCAACTAATATACTTAATACACACACCAACTAATATACTTAATACACACACCAGCTGAATATACATAATACACACAACAACTAATACACTTAATACACACACCAGCTAGATATACTTAATGTACACACCAACTAATATACTTAATACACACACCAACTAGATATACTTAATACACACACCAACTAGATATACTTAATATACACACCAGCTAGATATACTTAATACACACACCAACTAATATACTTAATACACACACCAACTGGATATACTTAATACACACACCAACTAGATATACTTAATACACACATCAACGAGATATACTTAATACACACACCAACTAGATATACTTAATATACACACCAACTAATACACTTAATACACACACCAGCTAGATATACTTAATACACACACCAACTAATATACTTAATACACACACCAACTGGATATACTTAATACACCCACCAACTAGATATACTTAATATACACACCAGCTAGATATACTTTAATACACACATCAACGAGATATACTTAATACACACACCAACTAGATATACTTAATATACCACACCAACTAGATATACTTATATACACACCAACTAATACACTTAATACACACAACAACTGGATATACTTAATACTCACACCAACTAATACACTTAATACACACACCCAGCTAGATATCTTAATAAACACATTAACTAGATATACTTAATAAACACACCCAACTAGATATACTTTATAAACACACCAACTAATATACTTAATATACACACCAACTGGATACACATAATACCACCACCAACTAGATATACTTAATATACACACCAGCTAGATATACTTAATACACACATCAACGAGATATACTTAATACACACACCAACTAGATATACTTAATATACACCCAACTAATATACTTAATATACACCAACTAATACACTTAATACACACAACAACTGGATATACTTATACTCACACCAGCTAGACATATTTAATTACACACACCAGCTAGATATACTTAATAAACACATTAACTAGATATACTTAATAAACACATTAACTAGATATACTTAATAACACAACCAACTAGATGACTTTAAGAACACACCAACTAATATACTTAATATACACACCAACTGGATACACATATACACACACTAGCTTGGATATACTTAATACACACACAACTGGATATACTTAATACACACACCAACTGGATATACTTAATACACAACACCAACTGGATATACTTATATACACACCAACTAATACACTAATACACACCCACTGGACATACTTAATACTCAACACCACTAATACACTTAATACACACAACCAAGCTATATACTTAATAAACACATTAACTAGATATACTTCATAAACACAAACCAACTAGATATACTTTATAAAACACAACCACTAATATACTTAATATACACCCACTGGATACACATAAGTACACACACCCAACTAGATATACTTAATATACACACCAGCTAGATATACTTAATACACACACCCAACTAGATATACTTAATATACACACCAACTAATATACTTAATATACACCAACTAATACACTTAATACACACAACAACTGGATATACTTAATACTCACACCAGCTAGACATATTTAATACACACACCAGCTAGATATACTTAATAAACACATTAACTAGATATACCTTAATAAACACACCAACTAGATATACTTTATAAACACACCAACTAATATACTTAATATACACACCAACTGGATACACATAATACACACACTAGCTGGATATACTTAATACACACACCAACTGGACATACTTAATACACACACCAACTGGGTATACTTAATACACACACCAACTGGACATACTTAATACACACACCAACTGGACATACTTAATACACACACCACTGGATATACTTAATAAACACACCAACTGATATACTTAATATACACACCAACTAGAAATTTAGATTTCTTCATTATTATGATGAACCTTCATACACACATGAAACAAAGTTTTAGTGTAGTCGTATACCGAGTGTAGTGACGTTTTATATGCAAAAACGGCTCGTTTGGGTTGAGAAATATTTCAAATAAAAGAGCGAAACAACGTTTCGACCTTCTTCGGGTCATCGTCAGGTTTCACAAAGAAAGAGGTAACTGACCGGAAGATGACCACATGTTTGGAAGGGATTGTGTAACTGAGTGTCGTATGTAGAGGGGGCGGGATTAGATGTTTGAATATATAATTTTATCTATAATATTAATATAGGTATAATGGCGTTCCTTTATATTGGTTTATTTTGGGTTTAAGTTGTTGTATAAGTAAGGCTTCTTTAATTTTGCGTTTGTTTATGTTTTTTTCTTTATTTAGTATTTTAGTGTTTTCTATGGTTATGCTGTATTTATTTGACTTACAGTGTTCGAAAACGTGTGAAGGTGACTTTTTGTGTTCTTTGAATCTGGTTTCCATTTTACTACTTGTTTCTCCAATATAGAAGTCGTGGCAGTTATCACATTGTATTTTATAAATAATGTTGGTGTGGTGTGGTATTTCTATTTGAAATATTTTCTGAACCCAAACGAGCCGTTTTTTGCATATAAATTCTCAACAAGTGGGTTTCTCGACATCACTGATTGTTATTTCATCAAGGCGATTGTTCGAGAAGTGTAAGTTTTTGTGTTTTTCTCAGTGTATTTGTACTTACCTGTTACCATTATGTCTGAACAAGCATACAGTACACCACTATTAACAGTACACGCTCACACGATCGTTAAGAAACTAAGAAATTTAAACCAACGAATCATTAATAGAAGAAATGACATCAATTTTATTCAACAATGTAGAAAGGAACAACTAACCTCTAATTTTGTAAAGGTAAAACTTTCAAAAAAATTTAATAAATACACAAACATTATCCAAAATTTACAGAAAAAACTACTTAAAGCCATGTTGAACACAAAATACAAAGAACTACATGACTTACAAAAACAAAAAATGAACCTAGACCATCAACTGGCATGCTGCATTAAACCAGAGATTTACGGACTTATACAACGAAACATAAACCAAATCAATACTGAGAACAATAGAGACAAAAAGATCTGCCACAACAAAAAACTAGAAAAACTAAGATGTAAACAAAAGAAAAGACACCAAAACGACAAACCGTTGACTAACCTCATAATTAACAGATCCGACCGACAATTAAACACAGACGAGATACATCTACTTAACAAAGGACTCAACTTTGGAATAGCACCTAGGTACATTCCAACCATAGAAATCAAAACATGTTTAGAAGATCTAGCCAGGAGACTTGTGATACTTTCTACAGAAAACAAATACAAAGAAAAAACCAAAAACAACCACAGAAAGAAGACACTTAGATAATATTTATTGACATCCAACAGCCAAACTTCCCAGGTAAAATCACAAATTTATATTTTCCAGAAACACCTATAAACAACAGTCTTAAACGATTTTTTCAAAGAATTTTCTTACAAACCATCAACATACTTTCACAAAATAGAAACTAAAAAAACAACCTCACAAAAAGAGACATTAATTCCATTAAAATCCTAAAACAAGACAGAAACATAAAAATTCTAAAAGCAGATAAGGTAACGCTATAGTAATAATTGAACACGAATGAATACATACAAAAAATGAAGAACATCCTATCAGACACGAACAAATTTAGCCAATACTCACAAATCCAACAAAGACACACGAGACGCAACTGAACAAATTACTACTACAATGAAAAAAAAGCCAACACAATTTCACAAACACTTTATTCCTACCTACGTAAAACCGACTCACGCACACCACAAATATACGGCATCCCCAAACCTCATAAACAAGATTGTCCATTACGACCAATAATGTCAACATATGAATCGTTTAATTACAATCTTGGTAAGTACATAGCATGGGCATTCTCCAAATATGTAACATCAGCCAGCTCATTCATCAAAGACTCTTTCAATTTCAAGTCTAATCTAAATCAACTTAATCATAAAGCCTTAATGGCCAGTTTCGATGTTATATCCCTCTTTACAGAAGTTCCAACAACAGAAGCCTGCAAGATAGCCTTAGAACTCTATATCCGAGACCCTAACCCAATTATAGACATTCCCAGCAACCAGTTAGTAACCCTCATAGAATTCACCACAATAAAGACAAACTTCATCTTCAACAACCATAACTATATACAAACAAATGGCCTAAGCATGGGCAACCCAGTATCACCAGTTCTAGCCAATATTTTTATGACACAAATTGAAACACAAGCAATTAATACAGCATTACATCCACCACTATACTGGTACAGATATGTAGACGACACGGTTGCGGGATTCAAATCTACAGAACACATACTTAATTTTTTCAATCACCTTAACTCTATACATCCCAACATTAACTTCACATGTGAACAGGAAGAAAGCAATCAAATATCATTTCTTAACCTCAAAATTATAAGAACCGACACACAATTCAAAACCGAAATTCACCGAAAAATCACCCATACTGGACTATACATTCCTTGGGACTTAGCACATGAAACAAAACAAACACTCAACATACTAAGAAACCAGATAAACACAGCCATAAAATTATGCTCACCAGATAAAATTAACGATGAATTAGACAAAATAAAACAATACTTCATCAACATCAATAAGTTTCCTCCGCAAACCGTAGAAAACATTATACGCAGACACCTAGACTGAAAGCAAAATTAACCAACAAAAGTAAATATATCTCACGAATCAAAAAATCACGAAACCATATACTGCTCTATACCATATATTCCTGACATCAGCAAACAAATAACCAACATTTGGCAAAAACTAGTAACAAAATATAACATTCCAGTTAATACTAAATTTATTCAAAAACCAGGCACAAAACTGAGGTCTATACTATGAAAGAACTACACAGACAAACACCACACCAACATTATTTATAAAATACAATGTGATAACTACCACGACTTCTATATTGGAGGAACAAGTAGTAAATTGGAAACCACATTCAAAGAACACAAAAAGTCACCTTCACACGTTTTCGAACACTGCAAGTCAAATGAACACAACATAACCATAGAAAACACTAAAATACTAAATAAAGAAACAAACATAAACAAACGCAAAATTAAAGAAGCCTTACTTATATAACAACTTAAACCCAAAATAAACCAATATAAAGGAACGCCATTATACCTATATTAATATTATAGATAAAATTATATATTCAAACATCTAATCCCGCCCTCTACATTACGACACTCAGTTACACAATCCCTTCCAAACATGTGGTCATCTTCCGGTCAGTTACCTCTTTCTTTGTGAACCTGACGATGACCGAAGAAGGTCGAAACGTTGTTCGCTCTTCTATTTGAAATATTTTCTCAACCCAAACGAGCCGTTTTTGCATATAAAATTCTCAACAAGTGGGTTTCTCGACATCACCGAGTGTAGTGACGTTTTGGGGTTAGTTCTGTATCGCATGTAGTGTCCTTTTACGATAAGTCCTACACCTCATGTAGTGATGTTTTGAGATTAGTCCTGCACCGAGTTTAGTGACGGTTTGGAATTAGTTCTGTACCAATTGTGTAGACCTATTAGGATTAGTCCTGTATCGAGGTTAGTGACGTTTTGGGGTTAGTTCTATGCCTAGTGTAGTGACGTTTTGGGGTTAGTTCTATGCCTAGTATAGTGACGTTTTGAGATTAGTTCTATGCCTAGTGTAGTGACGTTTTGGGGTTAGTTCTATGCCTAGTGTAGTGACGTTTTGGGGTTAGTTCTATGCCTAGTGTAGTGACGTTTTGGGGTTAGTTCTATGCCTAGTGTAGTGACGTTTTGGGGTTAGTTCTATGCCTAGTGTAGTGACGTTTTGGGGTTAGTTCTATGCCTAGTGTAGTGATGTTTTGGGGTTAGTTCTATACTTGGTGTAGTGATGTTTTGTGATAAGTCAGATACCGAATGTAGTGATGTTTTAGGATAAGTCCTACACTGACGGTAGTGACTCGACGCTTGGTATAAAAAAGTCTTCACTACATTCAAATAAAACACTAAACAGCAGGTTCCTTGTTGTCCCTAAACATTACGTTAACAAAACAGTCCTGCAACTTCTATTGACGCAAAGCAATTGCTTTTCTAGGGATCAGTGAATAAGTTGACAGTTTCTAATGAGTCTACGAATCAGTAAATCACTTGACAGTTTTATCTAATGAGTCTACAGATCACTAAATCAGTTGACAGTTTTACCTAATGAGTCTACAGATCACTAAATCAGTTGACAGTTTTATCTAATGAGTCTACGAATCAGTAAATCAGTTGACAGTTTTATCTAATGAGTCTACAGATCACTAAATCAGTTGACAGTTTTATCTAATGAGTCTACAGATCACTAAATCACTTGACAGTTTTATCTAATGAGTCTACAGATCACTAAATCAGTTGACAGTTTTATCTAATGAGTCTACGAATCAGTAAATCACTTGACAGTTTTATCTAATGAGTCTACGAATCGGTAAATCACTTGACAGTTTTATCTAATGAGTCTACAGATCACTAAATCAGTTGACAGTTTTATCTAATGAATCTACGAATCAGTAAATCACTTGACAGTTTTATCTAATGAGTCTACAGATCACTAAATCAGTTGACAGTTTTATCTAATGAGTCTACAGATCACTAAATCACTTGACAGTTTTATCTAATGAGTCTACAGATCACTAAATCACTTGACAGTTTTATCTAATGAGTCTACGAATCAGTAAATCACTTGACAGTTTTATCTAATGAGTCTACGAATCGGTAAATCACTTGACAATTTTATCTAATGAGTCTACAGATCACTAAATCAGTTGACAGTTTTATCTAATGAGTCTACGAATCAGTAAATCACTTGACAGTTTTATCTAATGAGTCTACGAATCAGTAAATCAGTTGACAGTTTTATCTAATGAGTCTACGAATCAGTAAATCACTTGACAGTTTTAGCTAATGAGTCTACGAATCAGTAAATCACTTGACAGTTTTATCTAATGAGTCTACGAATCAGTAAATCACTTGACAGTTTTATTTAATGAATCTACAGATCACTAAATCAGTTGACAGTTTTATCTAATGAGTTTACGAATCAATAAATCACTTGAAGGTTTTATCTAATGAGTCTACAGATCACTAAATCAGTTGACAGTTTTATCTAATGAGTCTACAGATCACTAAATCAGTTGACAGTTTTATCTAATGAGTCTACAGATCACTAAATCACTTGACAGTTTTATCTAATGAGTCTACGAATCAGTAAATCACTTGACAGTTTTATCTAATGAGTCTACGAATCAGTAAATCAGTTGACAGTTTTATCTAATGAGTCTACGAATCAGTAAATCACTTGACAGTTTTAGCTAATGAGTCTACGAATCAGTAAATCACTTGACAGTTTTATCTAATGAGTCTACGAATCAGTAAATCACTTGACAGTTTTATTTAATGAATCTACAGATCACTAAATCAGTTGACAGTTTATCTAATGAGTTTACGAATCAATAAATCACTTGAAGGTTTATCTAATGAGTCTACAGATCACTAAATCAGTTGACAGTTTTATCTAATGAGTCTACAGATCACTAAATCAGTTGACAGTTTTATCTAATGAGTCTACAGATCACTAAATCACTTGACAGTTTTATCTAATGAGTCTACGAATCAGTAAATCACTTGACAGTTTTATTTAATGAATCTACAGATCACTAAATCAGTTGACAGTTTTATCTAATGAGTTTACGAATCAATAAATCACTTGAAGGTTTTATCTAATGAGTCTACGAATCAGTAAATCACTTCACAGTTTTATCTAATGAGTCTACAGATCACTAAATCAGTTGACAGTTTTATCTAATGAGTCTACAGATCACTAAATCACTTGACAGTTTTATCTAATGAGTCTACAGATCACTAAATCACTTGACAGTTTTATCTAATGAGTCTACGAATCAGTAAATCAGTTGACAGTTTTATCTCATGAGTCTACGAATCAGTAAATCACTTGACAGTTTTATCTAATGAGACTGCTGTTACTACATCAGTTAGAAGTTGTACACAGTGTGGAAGTTCTAAAACACACGTCACATTCAAATGTAAACCTGCAATAAAAATGAATGTGATGAATCCTGATTGTGATGCCTTCTTTTGTTGGTGTTTATACAAACAGTATCGTAACTAAATATTACAGTATGTTGTTATGATAGTGTTAACTCTCGTAATTATTACACGACGTCCAATAGTGTGAAGCAAACCAAACAAAAATTACTTTTTATAGAATTCCAAGTGTATTCTATAAACACTTAAAAGGCAATTTGACATCAGCTAGACCGTGATTATTTGATCTTTATAGAACACTGTTCATCTGAAAAAACGAACCAAATCCAGACAATAACACCAGAGGATCAAATCACTCGTGAAAACCTTGTGTTAAATTAAATCTAAGACGTACTAACAGTATCGCTTCCTACAAGTAACAACGACTGGTGGAAAAGATGCAAAAGAAATTGTTTGGCGATTCCTGAAAATTTTAAATATTTTGGAAATTAGTAAAAGATTCCCAAAAAGGGAAAATGGAGATTACAAAACATGACATTACATAACATGAGATTACAAGACGTGAGATTACAAAACATGAGATTACAAGACGTGAGATTACAAAACGATATTACAAGACGTGAAATTACAAAACATGAGATTACAAGACCTGAGATTACAAAACATGAGATTACAAGACATGAGGTTACAAGACGTGAGATTACAAGACGTGAAATTACAAAACATGAGATTACAAGACGTGAGATTACAAAACATGAGATTACAAGACGTGAGATTACAACACATGAGAAGACGTAAGAATACAAAACATGAGATTACAAGAAGTGAGATTACAAGACATGAGGTTACAAGGCGTGAGATTACAAGACATGATGTTACAAGACATGAATGCTTACGAGGATTGCTGTGGTTCAATAAATAAATTAGTTTTTAAAATGTTTACATCGCATCATAATACTGTTTGTTTGTTTTGGAATTTCGCACAAAGCTACTCGAGGGCTATCTGTGCTAGCCGTCCCTAATTTTGCAGTGTAAGACTAGAGGGAAGGCAGCTAGTCATCACCACCCACCGCCAACTCTTGGGCTACTCTTTTACCAACGAATAGTGGGATTGACCGTCACATTATACACCCCCACGGCTGGGAGGGCGAGCGTGTTTAGCGCAACGCGGGCGCGAACCCGCGACCCTCGGATTACGAGTGCACGCCTTAACGCGCTCGGCCATGCCAGGCCTCATCACAATACTAAGATTCAACAATGTAACAACGACAGTAGTTTTTAAAATGTTTACATCGCATCATAATACTAAGATTCGACAATGTAACAACGACAGTAGTTTTTAAAATGTTTGACATCGCAACACAATACTAATATTAAAAACATAACAACGACAGAAGTTTATAAAATCTTTAATATCGCATCAGAATACTTTAATTCAACGGTATAACAGCGACAGTTGGTTTTCAAAATGTTTGACATCGCATCATAATAGAAAGATTCAAACCTTAACAACAACAATAGTTTTTAAAATGTTTGACGTCCCATCAGCATACCAAGATTTAACAGTATAACAACAACAGCAGTTTTTAAACTGTTTGACGTCCCATCAGCATACCAAGATTTAACAGTATAACAACAACAGCAGTTTTTAAACTGTTTGACGTCCCATCAGCATACCAAGATTTAACAGTATAACACAACAGCAGTTTTTAAACGTTTGACGTCCCATCAGCATACAAGATTTAACAGTATAACAACAACAGCAGTTTTTAAACTGTTTGACGTCCCATCAGCATACCAAGATTTAACAGTATAACAACAACAGCATTTTTAAACTGTTTGACGTCCCATCAGCATACCAAGATTAACAGTATAACAACAACAGCAGTTATTAAAAATGTTTGACTCCCATCAGCATACCAAGATTTAACAGTATAACAACAACAGCAGTTTTTAAACTGTTTGACGTCCCATCAGCATACCAAGATTTAACAGTATAACAACAACAGCAGTTTTTAAACTGTTGACGTCCATCAGCATACCAAGATTTAACAGTATAACAACAACAGCAGTTTTTAAACTGTTTGACGTCCCATCAGCATACCAAGATTTAACAGTATAACCAACAACAGCAGTTTTTAAACTGTTTGACGTCCCATCAGCATACCAAGATTTAACAGTATAACAACAACAGCAGTTTTTAAACTGTTTGACGTCCCATCAGCATACCAAGATTTAACAGTATAACAACAACAGCAGTTTTTAAAATGTTTGACGTCCCATCAGCATACCAAGATTTAACAGTATAACAACAACAGCAGTTTTTAAACTGTTTGACGTCCCATCAGCATACCAAGATTTAACAGTATAACAACAACAGCAGTTTTTAAACTGTTTGACGTCCCATCAGCATACCAAGATTTAACAGTATAACAACAACAGCAGTTTTTAAAATGTTTGACGTCCCATCAGCATACCAAGATTTAACAGTATAACAACAACAGCAGTTTTTAAACTGTTTGACGTCCCATCAGCATACCAAGATTTAACAGTATAACAACAACAGCAGTTTTTAAACTGTTTGACGTCCCATCAGCATACCAAGATTTAACAGTATAACAACAACAGCAGTTTTTAAACTGTTTGACGTCCCATCAGCATACCAAGATTTAACAGTATAACAACAACAGCAGTTTTTAAACTGTTTGACGTCCCATCAGCATACCAAGATTTAACAGTATAACAACAACAGCAGTTTTTAAACTGTTTGACATCAAATTAGAATACTAATTTTCAACAATATAACAACGACAGCAGTTTTTAAAATGTTTGACGTCCCATCAGCATACCAAGATTTAACAGTATAACAACAACAGCAGTTTTTAAAATGTTTGACGTCCCATCAGCATACCAAGATTTAACAGTATAACAACAACAGCAGTTTTTAAACTGTTTGACGTCCCATCAGCATACCAAGATTTAACAGTATAACAACAACAGCAGTTTTTAAACTGTTTGACATCAAATTAGAATACTAATTTTCAACAATATAACAACGACAGTTGTAAAATGTTAAGCACCCCATCAGAATTCCAAGATTGAACATCATAACAACGACAGTAGTTTTTAAAATTTTGACATCCTATCAGAATACTAAGCTTCAACAGTATAACAACTACAATAGATTTTAAATATTTTTACATCGCATCAGAATACCAAGATTCATCAACATAAGAACAACAGTAGTTTTTGAATTATTTGACGTCCCATCAGAATACAAAGATTTAACACTATACTAACAACACTAGTTTTTAAAATGGTTGGAATCCAATTCGAATACAAAGATTGAAGAATGTGACAACAGCAGTACTTTTTAAAATGTTTGGTACCCCATTAGAAAATCAAAACTCAACAATATAACCAAGGTCCTAAAAAGAAGTGATTTAGTTCGTTAAATGACGTTTCAAAGAGCGTTTTCTTACATCATTAATTGTCGATTCTCTATCTCATAAAAGTAAACTTCAATTTATTCATCCTTCCGTGAAGGTGTTCCCCGTCATATCATCCAACGTCTGGTCTTCTTCAAACCTAACGAACCATTTCTTACATTATCCCTATGTTTTATGATGCTACAGTCCATATAAGGACCAGGTTATTTAGAATTTATGATCAAATTGTCACCGTTCAGACAATTACTTGAAGCTAACCGTGTGGAAATAACCAATATATTTAGAATGTAGAATTATAAAAATGAACGAATATTACTCATTCCGTATCAGGTTATCAAACTAGTGTATTTAAAACACGTCTTGAATCACATCAAGCACTTTGAATATTCGAGTCTTGTAGAAGAAAATTCCACCACCAGGGTAGTTTGTCTGAGATCTTATAACGATTGAACTCCGGTTTTGATACCCGTCGTGGGCAGAATACAAAAGATACATCATGGAGGTTTGTGCTTAACTTCAAACAAAATTCCGGTAAAGGTAACTAACAACTTTAAAGATACTGTCAAAAGTAATGGAAACTAGTATCTTACATGTATTATAAAATCGACTTCCTTGGTAAAAATAACTCTGAGTTAACAAGATATAGAGGTTCGTAATGCAGAGTATGAAGAAAGAAACGAATCAAATACAAATAATCTTTAGTAAACTCCATACTCACTCGTAACTACAGAAAAGGGCGTAAAAAGTAAGTTAATTGAGTTAAACATGATTTAAACACACACTAGAAACTGCACAAACTGTCCAAAACTGGTATCCAGATCAGTTGGTCACTTCGGAAGTTAATCTTAGAACAAAAACCAACCTTGGAAGAAGCCAGTCGCAAGCAGACACTTATATTTATGTTTGATGTTATCGAATCAACTTATGTGGTTACCAATGAGGTGATGGATTGACCGATAAGACCTGGACAGATTTTGTTATCTAATTATTGAAATACATCAATTTTAAAATGATGTTTCTGTGTGAAGAACAAAATAAACATCAGTTCTTAACCTTTTAGTAACACTAACGATCGAAATAACAGTACTGGGGCTGTTCACAAGAGACTACATAATATAAACACGTGACTGTGCAAAAGTAAATAAAATTCGTCGATAATATGTAACAGGAATATACGATAATATCTGACACGAATACATGCTAACATGTGACAGGAATATACGATAATATCTGACACGAATACATGCTAACATGTGACAGGAATATACGGTAATATAAGACAGGAATATACGCAATAGACGACCGGAGTGTATGATAATATATAAAAGGAATACATGGTAATATACCACCATGTATTCAAGACAGGAATATACGATAATATAAAACAGGAATGTATGGTAATATACAACAGAAATATAGAAATGAAGTAGAAACCCTATAATCCGTGAGCTTTCGAGAGGTGGATCTTTCTTCTTCAGGGGCAAACAGGAATATAGGATAATATCTGACAGGAATACATGGTATTATATGATAAAAGTATACCATAATATGTGACAGGAATATAGGAAAACATATTAAAGGAATATATGGTAATAGATTACAGAAACAAAAGTGGTAGTTAATGTTCTTTTCAGTGAAAGCAATAATAGTTCGATAAAACTAATATTTAATTATTATTTATAAGTCATTACATGGGTGTTAAAACATGAATACTTGCTTAATTAAGTTAACTCATTACATGGGTAATAAAAGCGAATAGTTGATCAATTAGGTGTAACTCATTACACAGGTAATAAAAAACAAATATTTGCTTAATTAGATATAATTTATTACACAGGTAATAAATATGTAATAATCTAATATGTGGACTGGTTACTTTCCATCTGGTATACTGACTGGTTACTCTCCGTCTCCTATTAAGGTGAATTCTTGTACGTGGTGAGGTGACCTCCCAGAAAAGGTTCTGTACGTACTTTCATTTAACCTACTTTGGGATCCAAACATCCACCCATGTGTTTGCCGTGGTGGCGACTCGTAAAGGGAAAGACAGAAATCTCGTGGTTGAGGAGTCTAACCCTCACACAGCACTTTAGCCTAGAATTCCTGTAGATGGGCGGCTTAGGGGTGCTACCAGGGTCAATTGGTGTGTCCACTTGTGCATCTAATACTTCTGCCTTATCCTCCATCATCAAGACACGGATAGAACGATCGCTTTCAGGCTAATTGTCTCTGTGACCACAATCATCCCTTTGTGTTGGTAGAACTAAAACATGCTCTTCACCAGTCTGACAGTACATCATGTCGGTCAACACGAGATGCTGCACCATCTCTCTCCTGCTTATTTTAACAAGATCTGGCAGAAGAATCCTTTTCATTAGACTATTATCCTCCCTTTTTCGAAGCCTGGGAAGGATCCCAAGATTCCTTCACACTAACGTCTAATTGCTTTAAGGAGCTGTTTCTGTAAATTCCTTGAGAGGAAGGTTAATGTTCGTCTTGTTTCGTTTCTTGAATGAAACAACTTACTCTGGCCCACCAAGTGTGGGTTCTGATTACAGTGCTCCAACACAGACATGGCCCGGCATGACCAAGGGTGTTAAGGCATGCGACTCGTAATCTGAGGGTCGCGGGTTCGCATCACGGTCGCGCCAAACATGCTCGCCCTCCCAGCCGTGGGGGCGTTATAATGTTACGGTCAATCCCACTATTCGTTGATAAAAGAGTAGCCTAACAGTTGGCGGTGGGTGGTGATGACTAGCTGCCTTCCCTCTAGTCTGACACTGCTAAATTAGGGACGGCAAGCACAGATAGCCCTCGTGTAGCTTTGTGCGAAATTCCAAAACAAACAATCCAACATAGACCATCTGATTCAACTTGAAACATAAATCAGAGAAATCATTCGCAAGCGACAACTTTCTGTTTCCTTATCAAAAAGTAGAATATAACTACTATTTTTTACCATAACGTAGAACATTACTAACATCTTAACAATAACGTAGAACATTATAATATCTTAACAATAACGTAGAACATTACTAACATCTTAACAATAACGTACAACATTATAACATCTTAACAATAACGTAAAACATTACTAATATATTGGCAATAAAATAAATATTACTAATATCGTTACTACAGCATAGAATATTAATATCTTTACCATAACGAAGAATATTATAATATGTTTAACATAACTTAGACTATTACTAATATCTTTATCATAACATTGAATATCACTATTATGTTTAACATAACTACAAATATTAATAATATCTACTATGTTGACCAGTAAACTCTATATCTAGTATGTTTACCAGTTACTCTATATCTAGTATGTTTACCAGTTACTCTGTATCTAGTATGTTTACCAGTTACTCTATATCTAGTATGTTTACCAGTTACTCTATATCTAGTATGTTTACCAGTAAACTCTATATCTAGTATGTTTACCAGTTACTCAATATCTAGTATGTTTACCAGTTACTCTATATCTAGTATGTTTACCAGTAAACTCTATATCTACTATGTTTACCAGTAAACTCTATATCTACTATGTTTACCAGTAAACTTTATATCTACTATGTTTACCAGTAAATTCTATATCTAGTATGTTTACCAGTAAACTCTATATCTACTATGTTTACCAGTTACTCTATAGCTACTATGTTTGGGAGTTACTCTATATTTAGTATGTTGACCAGTTACTCTCCTTCTAGTATATTGACCAGTTACACATCATGTACTACATTCTTCAATGAGAAACCTGAAACATTGTTTTAGAATCATGTCAAAAAACTGGATAAATCTAAGAAATAATAAAAGTATTCTTTATGAATCAGGTATACTAAATACTTAAATGTGAGAATTTTGTTCATAGAATTAATGTGGCCACGATTGAAGAAGTACATATTTATCTGATGTATCAGGTCCGAATCTTGTGATACACATTTTCTTCTTTACTATAAGAACTACTTACCAATATTTCCCCGAATGCACGTGCGTGATCCAACAAAATGATAGATGTCGTTACTGTAGCAGCATATTTATTGTCTGTTAGCTGTTGAAAAGAACTCTAATGTTTGTGTTTTTAGACAAGAATAGTTTGATTTATACTAAATTAAAAGAAGTAAACAGGGGATCAAAGAAAAGGGTTATCATGACGTTCACATGACAAACATCGGATTCACCAATGTGTGTATGGACTCCGAATGACATAAAGAACCAATAAGAAAATATATGTGCAAAATAACCCATGTTTATATCCAACCACTTTTTAATGAATCTGTTAAAGAGTTAAACATTGGAAAACGATGTACTAAAACATCCTCAGACGCACAATTAATAAGTTAAGTCTCAGATGGAAAACACTACAACGTTAGAGACATGATTTTGTTTGTGATTGTGTGCGTGCATCTCTTAATAATAACTTTTTATTTAGTTACAAAGTACGTTCTGCCACAATAATAAGATTTTATGATATACACAATAATTGTGGTTTATTTTTAGAAAAAAACAACAGTTCTTTAAACTCCTTCTTATGACAAGAATTAGGGCTAATTTCCAGAAAGAACTGATTCCTTAAGTTCCTTCTTATGATAGATATATCCAAAGATTGGGACTGATTTCTAGAAATAACTGATTCCTTAAACTCCTTCTTATAATATATATATCCAAAGATTGGGGTTAGCCCCCCAGTGGCTCAGCGGTATGTCTGCGGAGTTGCACGCTAAAATCCGGGTTTCGATACCCGTGGTGGGCAGAGCACAGATAGCCCATTGTGTAGCTTTGCGCTTAATACAAAACAACAAACAACAAATCCAAAGATTGGGACTGATTTCTAGAAATAACTGATTCCTTAAACTCTTTCTTATAATATATATATATCCAAAGATTGGGATTGATTTCTAGAAATAACTGATTCCTTAAACTCCTTCCTATGATATATATATATATAGACTGGGCTTTATTTTCAGAAAAAACTGATTCCATAAACTCCTTTTATATTTGATTTTGTAATTAGTTGTTCAGTTATTTAAAATTTTTCTTCATACGAGTAACCTGTTAAGCCTAATCGTTTATAACGTGCCAAGTACTGTTAGTAACCACCCATTAGCAAACACCATACAAAAAGATAGTTTTCATGGTTCTAAAAGTTTACAATCATCTAGATAAGAAAAAACACATTAAAAAGCAACATTAGTCACGGTTCCAAGTGTGACAAATGATCCAGATAAAACAAACCGTCACAAAACAACACAAGACTCAGTTACTTCCAAAACAAACTTCTCGGAAAAATGTGAACCAACCTGAGTCCTGTTTTTCTGAATGTTGATTTTATAAAGAAACAGCAATGATCACTCGTGTTTTCTGAAAGCTTTGAAATTATAAGAATCAATAAAGGTTAAGGGAATAAAAAAAACAGATGGCAAAATGAAAAACAAACACAACTAATTTTCTCGTACGATGAAAAAATAAGAGACAGGTTGATTTCCTACTGTTCTATGATTATTCTGTTAAACTACAATAAAAGAAATGATGTACGGAGAAACTGACATTGAGTCTAGATGATGGTTAGTCCATCAAGTTATAGTCAAGGTCAAATGATGAGGAGATTTGTAGGTCCTGAAACACATTTTATATTTGTCTGTTTTCTGACGGATGTTATAAAACTATATCAACAGTTGTGTTAAGTTTATTACAACTGTCTTTATTATTATTTCTATCTATATGGAACTCACAGTATGACCTTTTACGTAATATTCTCTTTATTCTCGTATTAACACCACCTGTAATCAGAATAGTATATAGGGTGTGTATAATGTATAAGGTGTGTAAAGTATGTTGAGTATGTTTAGCATATAGGATGTGTATAGCGTGTAGGATGTGTATAGCGTGTAGGATGTGTATAGTATTTAGGTGTATAATATGTACGGGTGTATAGTGTATAGAGTGTCAATGGTAGGTAGGGTGTGTATAGTGTATAGGATGTGTATAATGTTTGTATTCAACGGTAATTAAATTCAACAACAAGGCTCAAATACGATGAAAAATACTTCAACAAAACATAAAACCAACATCCATAATATTTTAATATGTGAATTTATACAATAAGTGAAGTATTTGAAATTCAGGCAAAAAAAATTGCTGATTCAAAGAAACCAGTACGGTTCATAACAATAATTAAAATTTGTTGTCCTTTGTGACTCCACAACAGACAGTTACCGTCCATTCTACAAAGTTTCATCACGAATTCTCTCCCTAAACAATCGATCAATAGACAGTTACCGTCCATTCTACAAAGTTTCATCACGAATTCTCTCCCTAAACAATCTATCAATACACAGTTACCGTCTATTCTACAAAGTTTCATCACGAATTCTCTCCCTAAACAATAATCTATCAATAGACAGTTACCGTCTATTCTACAAAGTTTCATCAGAAATTCTCTCCCTAAACAATCTATCAATAGACAGTTACCGTCTATTCTACAAAGTTTCATCACGAATTCTCTCCTTAAACAATCTATCAATAGACAGTTACTGTCTATTCTACAAAGTTTCATCACGAATTCTCTCCCTAAACAATATATTAATAGACAGTTACCGTCCATTCTACAAAGTTTCATCACGAATTCTCTCCCTAAACAATCTATTAATAGACAGTTACCGTCCATTCTACAAAGTTTCATCACGAATTCTCTCCCTAAACAATCTATCAATAGACAGTTACCGTCCATTCTACAAAGTTTCATCACGAATTCTCTCCCTAAACAATCTATCAATAGACAGTTACCGTCCATTCTACAAAGTTTCATCACGAATTCTCTCCCTAAACAATAATCTATCAATAGACAGTTACCGTCTATTCTACAAAGTTTCATCACGAATTCTCTCCCTAAACAATCTATCAATAGATATGGTAAACATATTAGTAACGTTGTACGCTACGATTAAACATATTAGTTATATTCTTCGCTATGGTAAACATATTAGTAATACTAAATACATAATACTAGTATATTTACCATAATATAGAATATTACCAATGTATTAACCATAACATAGGATATTACAGATATATTTACCGTTACGTAGAATGTTACTAATATGTTTGCCATAATATAGAATATTCTACATTCTATATTGTACATTTAACACAACACTTTTCAACACTTATGTAATAATTGTCAAATTTCCTAATGTCGATTCCAAAACGTTTCACCCACTTGTTTTTCATAATATTATATTTCAACTCAGCCGTTATGGTTTTAAAAGAAATCATTACACGATAGCGAAGGTTTTATTTTTAGTTCTAAACGTTTCTGAGAAACAATCTCTTTGTTGTTTTCAATATGTAACTTTTGTATACGAAATCGAGAATAGCAAACTATAAAGTACAAAACTGATCGCGTGTCCAAGTTAAAGATGAAACATTCGCTGAAGACAAGTAAAACAACAAACGAACAACTTGCTATTGGATGTACGAAGAGAAACGGGATTTGGTACTTTCCACCCGTTAATGACCTGGGCTGTCGGATGAAAAGATTCGGTCCTTACGCACATTCATAATGTCAGTTGAAAATTTAAAGACAATACGAAAGAAACACATTAGTCGTAAAAACAGGTAAACTGAAAGCCAGTTATAAGTGTTTATATCAGGGGATTAGGCAGAGCGCTCCAGTATTCTATATCATGGCCGGCAGTTATGGAAACTCCTTATGTCTGGCCCGGCATGGCCAAGCGCGTAAGGCGTGCGACTCGTAATCCGAGGGTCGCGAGTTCGCGTCCTCGTCGCACCAAACATGCTCGACCTTTCAGCCGTGGGGGCGTTATAATGTGACAGTCAATCTCACTTTTCGTTGATAAAAAGAGTAGCCCAGGAGTTGGCGGTGGGTGGTGATGACTAGCTGCCTTCCCTCTAGTCTTACACTGCTAAATTAGGGACGGCTAGCACAGATAGCCCTCGTGTAGCTTTGTTCGAAATTCCAAAACAAACAAACAAAACCTTAAGTCTACTTTGCTTAATAGAAGTGTTTTTGACTTTATAAGTGAGGAAAACACGAGTTTCTGTTATTCTTTAACCTTTCCCACCACTAGTATTCAAACTACTATTTCATGTCCTCATAACTTATGACCGAATTGAATATTTTTGTTCCGTATTTCTAGTTGAAACAAGAAGAGTTGAAGCCACAAATCACCTCTCTCGGTGTCTAAACATTAAATACAGGAAGTTGGACACGTGCAAAGAAGTATATAAACTGTGCGTGAAGAACAAAGATATACAGATATAGACAAACAACAGATAAATATTTAAGAATACAGTAGTTTGTACACGCTTATATAGTACGACAGTTTGTACACATTTATATAATACAACAGTTCGTGCATGTTTATATAATAGGACAGTTTGTACATGTTTACATAATACAATAATTTCTACATGTTTATATGGTACAATAGATTGTACACGTTTATATAATAAAATAGTTTGTACACGCTTATGTGATGCGACCGTTTGTACACGTTTATGCAATGCGACAGTTTGTACATGTTTACATAAAACAATAATTTCTACATGTTTATATGGTACAATAGATTGTACACGTTTATATAATAAAATAGTTTGTACACGCTTATGTAATGCGACCGTTTATGTAATTCGACCGTTTGTACACGTTTATGCAATGCGACAGTTTGTACATGTTTACATAATACAATAGTTTCTACATGTTTATACAATACGACAGTTACGTTACAGCAAGAAGGTTAATATGAGAGAAACGAATCTGGTGGGAAGTGAAAACTTGTATCCTCCACCCCAGTGGTTCAGCTGAAGGTACAATAGGTTATGACGCTAAATGCTGTATTTCGGTACCCAAGGTGAGCATAGCACGGATATTCAGCTACGTAACTTTGAACTTAGCAACAAAGAAATTTTTCACATTATTTAAAAAAAAAATGAATCATAGAAATTAAGCACTATTTCTGCTCTATGTGACGCTTGTATGTCACTTTGAGATAAGTGACATAGCTAAATCTTTTTACTAAACATAACAACCAGATTTGGTATTTTCCGAATTAGTAGAAAGCAATACACGTTTTTGCATGCCATAAAACTCTAGTGTTGACATAACTTTGTCCTTTCTGAACCACGATTTCCACAAAACCCTAGTGTTGACATAACTTTGTCCTTTCTGAACTACGATTTCCACAAAACTCTAGTGTTGACATAACTTTGTCCTTTCTGAACTACGATTTCCACAAAACCCCAGTGTTGACAGTCCTTTCAGTATTACGATTTCTCTTATAGAACAGTGTAGTAATTATATATTTCAAACAATATATAGTTAGAATCTACTTATACGTAAAATATACTTGTATGTTTGCAGACATTTATAAAAATATCTTCGGAATGTATTTGGCAGGAGTGAACGAAAGAGACTTGAGTTTAGTTACATAAGAATTATGAAGACAGTGATATTCTAATATATATTTCACAGTAAAACTATTGGGAATATTTAATTTAATTGTTCAATAAAAATTAAGATTATAACACTGTTAACATATATTTCACAGCAAAACTATGAGGAATGTTTAGTTTAGTTATACAACAAAAATTAAGATTATAACACTGTTAACATATATTTCACAGTAAAACTATGGGGAATATTTAGTTTAGTTGTTCAATAAAAATTAAGATTGTAACACTGTTAACATATATTTCACAGCAAAACTATGAGGAATGTTTAGTTTAGTTATACAACAAATTGAAGATTGTAACACTGTTAACATATACCTCACAGTAAAACTATGGGAATGTTTAGTTTAGTTATACAATAAAAATTAAGATTGTAACACTGTTAACATATATTTCACAGTAAAACTATGGGGAATGTTTAGTTTAGTTATACAATAAAAATGAAGATTGTAATACTTTAACATATATTTCACAGTAAAACTATGGGGAATATTTAGTTTAGTTGTTCAATAAAAATTAAGATTGCAACACTGTTAACATATATTTCACAGTAAAACTATGGGGAATGTTCAGTTTAGTTATTCAATAAAATGAAGATTGTAATACTGTTAACATATGTTTCACAGTAAAACTATGGGGAATGTTTAGTTTAGTTGTGATAAATGAAACAATTCAACCATTAGTAATAATTTACCGTAAACAATTATTAACGAGGAACAAACCATTTATTGTTTAGTTTAGGACGACAGGTAAGCTATTTTATGGTCTGTTTTTAACACTGGTGTTATAGGATTAGTCAGTAATTAGTTTAATTTAACTCGTGTAATTAAAATGTTTAGGAACAACTAACTTTATGCACGAGGTCATGCGGGAAACAAATCTCATACTGAGATTTAGCGAAATCTATCGTCTACCGACTTAATATCAAATGCGAGTACTTTTCAAAATTAAATATACACTTATATACAAACATAATCCTATGTTTAAACTTTTACAAATTAAAGTTATTTTTCAGGTGTATTTGAGAAAGTTCTCTTTAGCTAGTTAATCCCAAGAGAACAGTTTCTTAATTCATCAAAAGATTTGTGTCTTCAGACAGAGAAAATGTCAAATAGAAAGTCAGCATCCAACAGGACAAATATATACATATAATACAATACGCTATTATTATTGCAAGCTATATAGTTTCCAGTTCTCCTGAGAAACATTAGATGACCAAGAATATTGTGATGTCTTTTGCTTGCATGAAACGAAAGTAACTACATGTATATATAACTGTGAGTAGCTTAAACAATACGCTTATATTCTGGATATGATCTGGTTTTCTTAGCTCAAAGGTAAAATATTCTAGAATTCTAAAGTGAAAAACAAACTGAAAACAGCCATAAATCACATTTGTTTAAATAGTGGTTGTAACACTATTCGCGTTGTGATTTTTACGTCACAGTGTTCGTTTATTCGACTACCCCTCAGGCACGTGACTTCTTACCAAAATGTTGTTTTTTGCTATTTAGAATTGAAATCCCGTATAACCTAAACTCTATTTTAAAAACAGGTTTAAGCAAAGCACCAAACCTTAATGTGTTTGATTTAAAACCAAGCCGAGCATCCAATACATGTAAAGCTTTTTACTGCAATACATACAAATATTGACACTTAACCACAGAGTGCCTCACGTGCAGACACTTAACCACAGAGTGCCTCACGTGCAGTGTCAAGCTGTAGGTTCGTTAGCATTGAGAACAAATACGGTATGTTTAAACGTACAGATTCACAACACGCTATCTGGACTTTGTCCACCACGGGGAATCATTTTCCAGATTTTAGCGTTGTCAGTGATTTTTCACTAATCTTCTAACGAACAACATGAAACATAATATCTTAACAGTCATTAAGCGTAGGTATGATAGTTTGAAATCCAAACCAAGAAAATACTTTTTATTTACTGACTTAGGCCTAGTTACATGAAAACAGCCAAAGATTTTGACGTGTGGTTAAAAGATTGTGAACTCTTGACGACTTTAAATCCTTGATTATTAACCGCTTAATGTGATAGTCCTAATAGTCCTAGCTTCATCACACCAATATAAACTGTTGTCGCGATCTTATGTTTGTACATTCCAAACAGTGACTTCCTAAAACGTCACTTCCTAAACATATTGAATAGCTACACTCTCTTGTTACGATCTACAAACAGAGTTTCTTAAACATCTAATACGATACTGCCTATCTGAAGCAATAATAATAACAAAAGACATATGTTTCAGAATTGCTATTTAAACCTTTACAACATGTTCCCTTCAGGATATTCACTTCAATGTTGTTCCCTCCCATCAGACTCCACAACTAATTCATGATCACACAAATGTTACACGCCCCATCAGACTCCACAACTAATTCATGACCACACAAATGTTACACGCCCCATCAGACTCCATAACTAATTCATGACCACACAAATGTTACTCGGCCCATCAGACTCCACAACTAATTCATGATCACACAAATGCTACTCGCCCCATTAGATTCCACAGCTAATTCACGATCACACAAATGCTACTCGCCCCATCAGACTCCACAACTAATTCATGATCACACAAATGTTACTCGCCCCATTAGATTCCATAACTAATTCATGATCACACAAATGCTACTCGCCCCATCAGATTCCACAACTAATTCATGATCACACAAATGCTACACGCCCCATCAGATTCCATAACTAATTCATGATCACACAACTGTTACTCGCCCCATCAGATTCCACAGCTAATTCACGATCACACAAATGTTACTCGCCCCATCAAAATACACTACTAATACTTATCGAAATGTTACACACCTCAACAGTTGTTGTTGTTTTGGAATTTCGGTTTCACCCTCCACTTTTGGTAAAACTCAACAAATACATATATCGTCACTTAGCAGCAAAACTATCACCTAATTGTTCTTAGGCTAATTATGGTTAGTTTGTTTTTGGATTTAGCATAAAGCTACTCGAGGGCTATCTGTGCTAGCCGTCCCAAATTTAGCAGTGTAAGACAAAAGGGAAGGCAGCTAGTCATCACTACCCACCGCCAACTCTTGGGCTACTCTTTTACTAACGAATAGTGGGAGTGACCGTCACATTATAACGCCCCCACGGCTGGGAGGGCGAGCATGTTTGGCGCAACGCGGATGCGAACCCGCGACCCTCAGATTACGAGTCGCACGCCTTAACGCGCTTGGCCATGCCGGGCGCACCTCAACAGATTAGATCGCTTATGAACGTTAATCAGCTCAACAGATCACAACACTAATACTTATCTAAACTTTGACACCTCGACAGACTACACCACTAATACTTGTACAAACGTTAGTCACAAACGTTATCTGTCTCTTTAGACTTTAGATTCTTAATTACAAAGTTACGTGTTATCTGTCTCTTTAGACATTAGATTCTGAATTACAAATGTTACGTGTTATCTGTCTCTTTAGACTTTAGATTCTTAATTACAAAAGTTACGTGTTATCTGTCTCTTTAGACATTAGATTCTGAATTACAAAGTTACGTGTTATCTGTCTCTTTAGACATTAGATTCTGAATTACAAAAGTTACGTGTTATCTGTCTCTTTAGACATTAGATTCTGAATTACAAAAGTCACGTGTTATCTGTCTCTTTAGACTTTAGATTCTGAATTACAAAAGTTACGTGTTATCTGTCTCTTTAGACATTAGATTCTGAATTACAAAAGTTACGTGTTATCTGTCTCTTTTGACTTTAGATTCTTAATTACAAAAGTTAAGTGTTATCTGTCTCTTTAGACATTAGATTCTGAATTACAAAAGTTACGTGTTATCTGTCTCTTTAGACATTAGATTCTGAATTACAAAAGTCACGTGTGATTTGTCTCTTTAGACTTTAGATTCTTAATTACAAAAGTTACATGCTATCTGTCTCTTTAAACTTTAGATTCTGAATTACAAAAGTTACGTGTTATCTGTCTCTTTAGACTTTAGATTCTGAATTACAAGAGTTACGTGTTATCTGTCTCTTTAGACTTTAGATTCTTAATTACAAAAGTTACGTGCTATCTGTCTCTTTAGACTTTAGATTCTTAATTACAAAAGTTACGTGTTATCTGTCTCGTTTGCCATTTAAATATTTAATTAGAAAAGTTACGTGTTATCTGTCTCTTTTGGACTATAATACTTAATTAGAAAATTATTTTTTTCTGTCTCTTTTTATTTTAAATACTTAATTAGAAAAGTTATTTGTTATCTGTCTCTTTGGACTTTAGTCACATCAATACAAAAGTTACGTTATCCGTCTCTTCAGACTAAATACTTAATGAGAAAACTTACGTGTTAACTGTCTCTTTAGACTTTAAATATTAAATTAGAAAAGGTATTCTTATCTGCCACTTTTGGATTTTAAATAATTAATTCAAAAAGTTAAGTGTTGTCTCTTTTAAAACTTAAAATACTTAATTAGAAAAGTTATGTGCTATATGTCTCTTTTGGACTTTAAATACTTGATTAAAGAAATTACACGTTATATGTCTCTTTACATTTTAAATACTTAGAAACGTTACGTATTATCTGTCTCTTTAAAACTTTAAATACGTAATTACAGGGAAGAAGAGAAGGAAGAGACATGGAAGACAAGTGATAATTTAATTATCAATAAATCATTTTTATATTGTCTGATTGTAGTATTAAACCATTTGTCCATGTAACCAGAAAGTTACAAATTATTCATTATAAACACCACTGTTATTACAAAACAAAACACTTTGTTTTTGTACAAGTTGAAAGTGTTTTTCGAAGCGTAAACTAACACGTAAGTTCGGCTGTGTAATAAAGCAAACACAGCACTATTATACATATATGTAGGTTAAATCTGGAAAACAGCCAAAACGCCACTCCATGAAGTTGACTAACAATCAGATGTGAATTAAAAGGACACAGTCTTAAGCTGGCGACTAGGGTGTCCCCTAGTGGTCAATAGAAGAAGCATTAAGCGTAGTGATCGATATTTTTGGCTGGAGTAGCCGGACTTCAACGCCACACGAAGGTAGAAAAACAGTAGCATGCTTTAGAAATAGTTATACTATCATACGGAGAAAGTGTGTGTGGGTTAGAGAGAGATAATTATTGATATATTTGACCAATTTATGCTGTTTCGGACAGAATCTTGGACCTTTCAAGTAAAAAAAAACGTAAATAGAGACGAGCGTCGAGAATAGGCGACAGACCTTGTTGTACTACTATAATTTAAATATATGTAATTAAACTATTAAATTATTTATAGTCCTAATCAGGCCATGCCTTTACCCACTGAAACTGATCTGAAGTTAGTGATCATTAGAAAAAGTTAACCGAGGTAAGTATCTTACTTTGTTTGAGTCATTACAGTCTGTCCAGTCTGGTACAGGATACCACAATACTGTAATGGTTAAGTTCGTTGTTCTAGTAAAGGCATCAGGATAACATTAGACATTACTATTATCATTCGTTATTAACATTTTCAACGGTGACGAACAAAAAAACCAAGTATAAATTATAAGATATTTGAGTCCTAAAAGTTCTGACAAACAAATTAGAACATTCTAGAATGTTTGTTCATGTATAATGCTAAAATGTTCGAAAATTAAAAATAATTAATTGATTTAAAATTACTTTAATAAATATGCCACTAGGGTTGAACGTTTTGTTCACATTTTATGATGACACAGAAACACATCGAAAAATGCCATACTGTTTTGTTATAACTTGTTAGTTTATATTTTTTAAATATTATCGTTCGTGTTTCTCAAATCAGGGTGGAGTAATGATTGAAATCCGTAATTCTGAGAATCACAAACGATCACTGGCGAGAAATATAAATACAGACTTGGTGGAGACGCTCACACGACCTGATGACGTGTTTGTTTTCAGCTCAAGAGGCTATGTGCTCTCTGTCCTCGGGTAAAAATCGAACCCCAGATTTTATAATAGTTAGTTAGTGACCCAAAAGGGGACAGGACCAAATACTATATAGCTCTCAAGTTCTTATCTCTTGCAGTTAGGTACAAATATTCACAACGGGGTTTTCGTGCTGTGGGCACACCGGTATCGAAACCCAATTTATAGCATTATAAGTCCGCAGACTTACCGCTGTACCCCTAAAGGGGGTGACTCTCACAATCTAAGCAGCAGCGTACGATGCGTTTTCCAGGTTATCACAAACTTATAATGATGTAAAGGAAGACAGATCTTAGAAAACTTCAATAAGGCATTTGAAATGTGTTTCGAAAAAAGCTTCAAACAAAACAAACTAAAATTGAACTCATACTCTCGAGCAAAATAAAAGTGTATGAAATGAGACCGGGCAGTAGTGATATTCAAATATAAGTTACAAACTTTTCTTATCTTCTAAAAGACAATTTTTGTGAATTATTCAACATTGTTTAAAGGTACTTAGGTAATATTATCAACAAATTTTGTAATACATATAAAAAGGAAATACCTTGAGAACAAACAATTGATTCACAGTAACTCCACACAGCTTCTCGGATTTATGTTGGTAGTTTAATTTATACAATTAACACAGGCCTCAATAAATTCAAATGAATATATTTCTATCAGGAAAAACTTAGCTAGAACAACGAACATTTCTATTATCTTGTTTATTTAACTTTATACGTGATATTGTCAGATAGTTTTAAACTAGAGCAATTGAAATGCAATAGATAATACTGAAATAATATATAATGTATTGCCCCAAATTAACGCCCTGGATTCTAATCAGCGATTAATTGGGTCATGTTATGGAACCTCTATTATAAACAAATATGTCTCATTTATTTCTAACTTTGCTATGGGCAGTGCTCACTAACACAGCTAGTACAATTGTCATTTTATCAAAAACTCCTATGAAGCGGACCTGCCATCTGCCGGGTAACCTTTAATCGGTACCATCAAAGCATCTTAAGTCTGTTGCTAGGGCGAAAAAGGACGGGTAAAGCGTGGCCTTATTTAAAAATTGCCAGTATTCGTTGATTAATCTGTGCGACTGGGGAGGGGCAATACAAAATATATGTATCAGAAGTACTTATTACTCTGTCAACTTTTCTATATGTAGAACTATCTGAAATCAACCGCTCGGAATGAAGTGGATGTACGTTAAAAGAACATGTCAAAGAGTGTACATATCACGTAACAGAAGCGTTGACGTACGAAATATTTTACAATAATGATACAATTAGTCAACGTTTGCGAGTAATACGATGTAAAAATGACCCAGCCTCGTTGTTCTAGAATATTAAAAGTGCATGCGTACAACAAATCCCGTACACATATTAATATTACTTGCTACAGGTTGACGTCGGTATTGCTAGGCCTAATGTAAAAATACAAGGTAAGCAGATACAAGATATATATGAAAATGTGGCTTTCGAAGCGAAATGACAGAATTATTATCTAACTGAGGGAGTCAAAAATCGTGTTATAACAAGGAAAACCTGATAACAGAAGGCCGAAAGCAAAATCTTACAATAAAAACGTGATTTTTCACCATTCTTATAACACTATAACTATCATAATTTCTTTCCAGTGAAAAACGACCTTCCTAGCACTAAAACTTCAGGACATGGAAAGGAATAATTTTCATTACGCAGACGACGAGGACGTAGCGGTTTTGCTGTCAGACGACGGTATTACACCGGATAACCGCCTGTCTCCAGCACGTGCCTTATGTCCTGCAAACACCACCTACGGTAAGATCAAATAGTGTATAGACACCCCATGGGTAGAGATATATATAACTTGTAAACTTCTGTACCATGTATAAATATCCTACCAACACGTGTATATCACACGTTTAGCATCAGGGGGGAGCGATGATTTGTCCAGAGGGGGAAGAAAAGCATAAAAATGTAGATTATAAAATTAAAAAAATGTACAAGCCAGACAATAAGATAAATTGATTACTTGTATTCATTAATCGTATCTACGATTACGTAGTTCCAATTACAGATAAAACAAGACATATTCGGCTACTTACTTTATTTATACGTAATTTCATCCTTCTGTCCTTTTGATTAAATTATTATTTATTACATCTTCGTAGAAACTATCAGTATTTTTTTAAAGAAGCTTTTTCTCAAACGTGATTAACGCTAAACGCTTGTCGTACATTTCTGGCGTAACTGTGTATCGTTCTAAATGAGAGAACTGCGTTATTCTTTCAGTCAGGCTTAGAGCTAACATCGGTCTAACATTTGTGACGATGCATTCTTTATCACTATAACTCTTCCTACCAAACTTGTTCATTAATAAGCTTTCAATAAAACACGTACAATTTTTCCTATCATCTTTCGAATCCATATTCAAGCATGAAGGGTGGCACTTAAAAAAAATATGCGCATACAAAAATAACAGTATCATTTAATACAATGCCCGAAACACCTGCACATTAGAAAAGTAACAAAAAGCCATGATTGTGAGACGCAAGTCATGAAAAAATAAGTTTACAAATATTGCAAGAACTATAAACTATAAATCATTTTTTCTTGTTATATTTGATTTTTTTTAATTTTATATTTTAATTTGCAAAATAGTCATTACGAAAAATTAATTTATTTATAAATTGTTCAATTCGCTTACATTTTTAGTGATCTAAATAATTGGATATATAAACTATAAAATGCCAGTAAGTTCCAGTTTGCATGTATTATGAAATAAGATGCCATAGAAGAGGCCAATATAACATTCAAAATGTTTTTTTAAATACAAGTATGAATTTTATTTTTTATTCCGAAAATTCATATAAGAAACATTTTATAGCTTAAAGAATATATTGTGTACAAATATTTTGTAGTTGGAAATAAATCCTGGAAATAAAAGGAAGCATTTTGTGAGTTCTAGTCCAGATTTTTCTTAACAATGCTTTCGTCCGTACAAGGTGATTACTGATTATGTATGGTACGGTAGAGTGCTTCCGTAATTATTGATTATGTATAGTACCGGTAAAGTGCTTCCCTATCAATCAGTTGCAGGTTCATATTGTCATATTTAGCTAATACTTAAAAATTATTACTTTTAACATATTATTGGGGAAGCACGGGACCACACACCTTTGTTTAGCATATATATTTAGAGGAAGGTTTGTTTTATTTTGAATTTCGCGCAAAGCGACACGTGGGCTATCTGCACTAGCCGTCTCTGATTTTCCAATGTAAAACTGGAGGGAAGATAGCTAATTATCACCACCTACCGCCACTCTTGAGCTACTCTTTTACCAACGACTAGTGGGATTAATCGTACCATTATAATGCCCTCACGGCTGAAAGAGCGAGCATGTTAGTGTAACGCGAATTCCAACCTGCGAACCTCCGATTACGAATCGAGTGTCTTAACCACCTGGCCAGTCGGCCTTTTACAGGAAAAATCATATCATCTTGTTTGTTTATTAAAGGTGTATGATTACCAGAAATATTTTATTCATATATATATATATATATATATAATTAATAGCATAACATGCAAACATGTACGCTTACAGACACACGTCAGAGTGTATCATCAGTAAATATATATACATGTATGTGTATATAACACCACATAGCTTGTTGTGTGCAACATAGGATCTATTGGTCTAGTTCCATTTTTCCATTTCCTAAAGCCAGCCTTTATCATTCACACACTTATCAAGGTTTTCTTAAACTCGTTTAGATTTCTTGCCTCCACAACATCTGATGGTTATCCACTCCAAAGGCAAATCACCCTGTTAGAAAAATAAAAATGACTCCTACCCTGTCAAAATTTACACTTGTGTCACTGTTGAATATGAGGCATCATTACTGTAAATTCTCTTTACAATTTTAAACACCTCAATTAGATCCCTTTTAACTGTTCTTCTGTTTCAAAATAAAACAATTTGATCCTCATTATGTTTACCCTTAATGTATTTAAAGAAATTCTTACTGTTAATTTTTACATTTTCAGCCAACCTATTCTCATACATCATTTTGATGTCCTAATTTCCTGTTTCACTACTTACTAACTATAATCTTTTAAATATCCCATCATACCAGTCATTTTAAATTTCTTAAATTTATGATACTTACCATTAATTTTATTCCTTAAACTCTTTGTAAGCCAACCTGGTTTCTATTTGCAGCTACTCTTTCATTCTATAAGAAATATGTTTACCCTAAATAGTTAAAAATTTTCTGCATCTGATCAGCGTTTCCAAATACTTCAGTTGTCTAATTCACAACAGAAAACTGTTGACACATTTCTTCAAATGTTTTTTAATCTGTTAACCAAAATACCATTACTTCTTATCTTCAGTATGCAGTAAAACAACAAATCTAATAAAACAATGATCATTTGCACCCAAATGTTCTCTAATTTCCAACTTGACTAAATAAGTGAAGAAGACCATCCTGAACAGTTTCCAAAAACCTTTCTCATCATGGTTTGACTCTATCATTTCCAAATCTATATACCTAAAATTAAAATAACCCATAATTATGACTTCATTAACAGCTAAATATTAATATTATTAGAAAATTTCCTCAGTAATTTTCATCAGCATCATTTGGTGGTCTGTAACAAATTCTCACTAAAACCTTTTCCTTTTATATCCATAAGGAGAAACTCAAATGGTTTCAATATCCTTGTATTATCTTGATATCCTTAATTTCAAAAGGATATAAGACTTTATATTTAGTCAATCCTTCCTCTATCGTTAATACAATCTCTCTATTAAACAGCTTGTATTCCAAAGAAACATTTTTCATTAAAAGAATTTAAATTTAACTAATGTTTCAGTTATTTCCATTACATCAAAATCCTACCAGTGCTCTAGGTCATTTATTTGGTTTCTTGTACTTAAAAGCAGCATTAAAATGTCACAATTAAGCTCTCTTGTAACTACTTTTATACAGACTTCCTATACTAAACTTTTCTCTGCCTATCATTCTGTTTTCATTTAGTTTTTCCTAGCCCCCGCAACTATCTAGTTTTAGTTTAAAAGTACTCTACAGCCCCTAACTTGTTTAAATGTAAACCATCCTTTCAAAATCTGCTTTCTCGGTCTGAACTTATCCCACAAGTCCAAACAGCCTATCTGCTCATCTTTGTGTAATAAAATAAGCCTAGCGATTAGTCCTAGTAAGCTGTTCATCTTCACAGTTAATTCTGGGCAGTATTTCTGACAAAACTAAGTTTCAGCGTTTTATTTTAAATGGCTTTATCAATCAACTGTTTGTACTTATTAATTAATGTCTACAGCTTACTCTTCCATGTACCACAAAAACAGCATCTCTTCTAACCCCCTTTATTATATCTCCTGCCCTGTCAGTTATATCCTCCAATTGTGTCCCTCTCTGGGAAACATAATTTGATTCTTTTCTCACTATTTACCCACAGACTATCCTACCCACATCATCAATAACTATAACCCACTTATCATCCACATATTGCTCCAGTCCTTATGTTTTATCTCATCTACAAAAGTCAGTTTGTTGTTACTCAACAGAATAGGGGTATTATAAAGCTCTCTACTTTTTACACACAAATTCATATGTGTGTATACAGACACATCACGTTATGGTGCATGGTTAAGTAGGCACATGTAGTTAACAGATATAACCTGTTAATATATTAAATAAACGATTTTAATAAGCATGTATACTGTGACAGCATTTTGTACAATATTGAAACTACTGTTAACATCTATCAAATTGAGTTACATAACGTAGCTCCTTGGTATGAGTATCGAAATGACTATTAAATTGTGTTACATAACGTAACTGTATGAGTGTGAGTATCGAAATGACTATCAAATTGTGTTACATAACGTAACTGTATGAGTATGAGTATCGAAATGACTATCAAATTGTGTTACATAACGGAGTTCCTTGGTATGAGTATCGTAGCTACTATCAAATTGTGTTACATAACGGAGTTCCTTGGTATGAGTATCGAAGTGACTATCAAATTGTGTTACATAACGGAGTTCCTTGGTATGAGTATCGTAGCTACTATCAAATTGTGTTACATAACGGAGTTCCTTGGTATGAGTATCGAAGTGACTATCAAATTGTGTTACATAACGGAGTTCTTTGGTATGAGTATCGAAATGACTATCAAATTGTGTTACATAACGGAGTTCCTTGGTACTCAAATGATGGCTTCAAGACGAGATAATGCTCATGCAGTCTGAGCAGTTTCAGCCTTGAATATGCGGGTGATTGGATTATGTGGACGTCACAATATTCTGTCCGCTTTCTCATGCAAATACTGCACATGGATCACATAAGGCTTGACTCGAGTCATTGACTGTATTATGTGTGTTTTAAATTGTGAAATTTATGTTTTGTTTTGACAACCTGCTGCATTATTTAACAAATATTCATTATGTATTAGACATTGACCCAGTTTTGTGGGTATAAATGCACTAGACAAATAATGTAAGTCGCTATCGTCTAAATGAAAGTTACGTGATCAGCTGTCTTACTTTGTTCGCCGCAGGCTTTCTCGAATTTTTCGTTATGTTCCCTCAGGCCTACAACTAACGGGCAAAACATGCTTACTGTATTGTCCCTCTTGACTGTAAACTAGCTTAGAAGTGATATAATGTAATGTTAGTTTTAGTTTGAGGACTTACCGCCTCTCTCTGTTTATATACATATGTTTACTGATAACGTCTATCGACCAATAATAATCGTCAACTGATAACGTCCATCGACCAATAATAATCGTCAACTGATAACGTCCATCGACCAATAATAATGCCCCCAGTGGCTCAGCGGTATGTCTGCGGACTTACACGCTACAATCCGGGTTTCGATACCCGTGGTGGGCAGAGCACAGATAGCCCATTGTGTAGCTTTGTGCTTAATTCAAAACAACAACAACAACCAATAATAATCGTCAACTGATAACGTCTATCGACCAATAATAATTGTCAACTGATAACGTCTATCGACCAATAATAATCGTCAACTGATATCGTCTGTCGACCAATAATAATCAAGTTTGTGCTGACTTAAGAGACACGTCTGTCTGCAGATTTAGTTTCTATAGTATAATAGTAACGTAGTTCAAACCTTATCTTTGAGAATCTCAGAACGGCTTGTATGGGTATTAATACTTTTATTAAAAACAAAGAACAACGTTAACAAAGAGAGAGTTTGCAACTGACCTCACGAGCACGTTTTAAGGACGAGAGTATAAGTGGGTACGTAATTGCAAGGGGTGTTGCAGGTGGATGTTAGGTTGTTAATTAGTATAGGTATAAAGGTGTTCCTTTATATTGGTTTAATTTTGGTTTTATTTGCTGTATGAATAGGGCTTCTTTGATTTTGTATTTGTTTCCCTACTTAATATCTGGGCGTTTTTTGTGGTTATGTTGTGATTATTTGATTTGTAGTGTTCAAAAACGTGGGTGATTTTTGTGTTCTTTGAATCTGGTTTCTATTTTTCTACTTGTTTCTCCAATATAGAAGTCGTGGCAGTTATCACATTGTATTTTATAAATAATGTTGGTGTGGTGTTTGTCAGTGTAGTTCTTACATAGTGTAGACCTTAGTCTTGTGCCTGGTTTTGAATAAATTTAGTGTTTACTGGAATGTCATATTTTGTTGTAAGTTTTTAATCAAATATTGGTTATTTTTTCACTGATGTCAGGAACATACGGTCTGCAGCAGTTTAAGGTTTTGTAGTTTGTTGAATCTTGGGATTTATTGTTGTCTATTTGTTGTTTGTTTAGGTGTGTGTGTATAATGTTTTCTACAGTTTTATGAGGAAATTTGTTGATGTTGATGAAGTGTTGTTTTATTTTGTTAATTTCATCATTAATTTTATCAGGTGAACATAGATTTGTGTTTATTTGGTTTTTTAATATGTTGAGTTTTTGTTTTGTTTTACTTGCTGAGTCCCAGGGAATGTATAGTCCAGTATGGGTGATTTTTCTGTGTATTTCTGTTTTGAACTGTGTATCAGTTCTACTGATCTCGAGGTTACGAAATGATATTTGTTTAGATTTTTCCTGTTCACAGGTAAACTTAATATTGAAGTGTATCGAGTTAACGTGACTGAAAAACTAAGTGTGTTCTGTAGATGTGAATCTAGTAATTGTACCATCAACATACCTGTACCAGTATAGTGGTGGGTGTAAGGATGAACTGATCGGTTGTGATTCAACCTGTATCATAAAAATGTTGGGTAGAACTGGTAACATTTATCTGTCGGTAGTTTTGTTTATTGAACATAAAGTTAGTTCAGGTTGTAGTAAATTCTATCAGGGTTGATAATTGGTTGCTGAGAATGTGTATCAATGGGTTGGGGTCTTGGATATAAAGTTCTAAAGCTATCTTGCAGGCTTCAGTTGTTGGGACTTCTTCTGTTCTGAGATACGTTTTTACTTCAGGTGAGTTTCTCGTCATCAAGAAACCTTATCATTATATATATGTAGTACTGCAGCTAACTTGACGTAGTTAAAACCTTATTTTGCAAGCTTATGACCCTCTACACGAACCTTCACGTTTATGCAAACCAGTGCAACTTATATAAAGAGGTTATGACCTTCATAAACTGTAAGGTGTTTACCTCCAGTAAACCACAAAGTGTTAATCATAACCGTCTAAACAGTTCATACACTTTCCACATCAGTAAGTAGATGTAATTAGTGGTCATCACGTGTGTTATGTTATTATACGAACCAACAATCTGTGTGATTGTTATTATACGAACCAGCAAACTGTGTAGTTCTTATTATACGAACCAATAAAAGGTCTGGCTGTTATTATACCAACCAATAAAATGTCTGGTTGTTATTGTACGAACCATAAAACTGTGTGTTTATTATTATAGGAACAAGCAAACTGTGGTTGTTATTATACGAACCAGCAAAGTTACCTTCTCATGCCTGGAGCTCCAATAGTAATTGTATGAATCTATATAAATATTATAGTGCTGTTTGTACTGTCATCGGACAGTGTGAACAGATCTTCACCAAAACTAATTCATTTAGTCCATGGACAGATATATGCATATTAACGGTTTCACATTTTGCGTTTTGCTCTTTTTTATGTACATTTTGTTTTCAAGAATTGCATATTCAGGAAATATCGTTTCATGTCCTAAGATAATCTTTCGTAATTTACGTAACTTCTGTCCTGGGGACGGGTACTCCACTTAGTGTGTAATATTTGTCAACCACACTATATACGTCATTACCAACGCTCATCAGCTGATACGAGAGACGTCAGTTTTCAATATGTTTTCTTGTAGGTATTTGTAAAGCTACAAAATGTATTATATTAGCTGCCACATGATTTGATGTAAACAATGGCAATCTCTGATGTAGACAGTTTTATTATTTATTTTGTTCTAATTAAAGCCATCTTTCAGATGTTTGCAAGCTTATATGGCTTACTCGAGCCAACTGAAACTCTCTGTTTAAAAATACAAATAAAGACAGCACTTCCCCAGTCGGATGTAATCTGAGTGTGTCTAGATCCTTTCCATTATCTGGAAACGTCCCGTTCTTCCCTCCCGAACTATTGTTAATTTGTATACTTGAGTACGGTAATTAGCGTCGTGTTTAGTAATGAGGTTCCTTTACATATTCTCTTACCCTTCCTTATCGATGTCGTGTCCAAGAATTTTATCGGATCTCTGGTATCATACGGTCTGAATTTTGCTGCCTGAATTCACTGTACTATAAATTTAATTCGTGAAACCGTAAACGTTAGGCCTCGCCATGAACTATCGCCTCGTTTGAAACTTTTTCCATAAATTGTTAAATGGAGAATGTAGTGAGCTTGATAATATTTACATTTTACACAAATGTTTTCTGTTCTGTAAATGTTATAGCTTGAACAACGTTCCTCCATTTTACAAACAAACATCCGGAAACAAAAAGGTTTGTGCAAACTAGGTTATGCCTACGGTTCTGATTGGACGGTGCGAAATTTGATAAGCACGAGTTCAGACGCTGATGGAGTCACCAAGAATATTACCACAGGGTTAAATTACATGTGATTTTATATAATAGATAAAGACAATTCCTTTTCAACTAGCTACGCCATTAAATAATTTCACACGATATTTGTTAACCAGTTAAGACTTTTCGATGGGCAAACAATCAAACATCTCTAACGAAATTAAAACGGACCATTTTTATGACTAAGTGCATATTACAACCACGTAAAACTACGTAATCATTCAAATATGACAAGCTGTAAAACTATAGTTAGTGACATCTTGTTAATTATCTGTAAAATTCTAGTTAGTAACATCTTGTTAATTATCTGTAAAACTATAGTTAGTAACATCTTGTTAATTATCTGTAAAACTATAGTTAGTAACATCTTGTTAATTATCTGTAAAACTATAGCTAGTAACATCTTGTTAGTTATCTGTAAAACTATAGCTAGTAACATCTTGTTAGTTATCTGTAAAACTATAGTTAGTAACATCTTGTTAATTATCTGTAAAACTATAGTTAGTAACATCTTGTTAGTTATCTGTAAAACTATAGTAAGTAACATCTTGTTAGTTATCTGTAAAACTATAGTTAGTAACATCTTGTTAATTATCTGTAAAAGTATAGTTAGTAACATCTTGTTAGTTATCTGTAAAACTATAGTTAGTAACATCTTGTTAGTTATCTGTAAAACTATAGTTAGTAACATCTTGTTAGTTATCTGCTGTGAGATCATTGTTTACATTTCTTTATCTTCAGTTCTATCAACCAAACATTACTTTTAATTACCACAGTAATCCAGTTTTGTAACATTAATTTTAGTTACTATTGTCCTACAGTTTTAAAATATATTACTTTTTAATTACTACAATAATCCACTTTTGTAACATTAATTTTAGTTTCTCTAGTGCTCTAGTTTTATAATAGTAATTTTAATTACTACAATTATCCAGCTTTGTGATACTTTAATGCACTGGGCTTCACTATTCGTGGTGAGTGCAACACAGATAATCTAGTATAAAAGTTTGTTTTTAAAGACAACTAAACAAAGTGTAATATTATTATTTTATAAATAATTGAAAATTGTGTTAATTTTGCTCGTGAAATCCACCGATTTTTGATATTAATTTTATCTTCTTAAATCCTTTTATTATTTTAAACTTACGGAACCTTCCAGTTTTATAACATTATTTTTGTATTTGTGTTAAAATAATACAGTTTATTTGCATGTGTTATGATCACATGTTTCAACATCTACCTGCGTTACTGAAAACACGAACTGTCTTTAACTTTTCAAAGAGGTTGTTGTTGTTTAGAATTAAGCACAAAGCTACACAATGGGCTATCTGTGCTCTAACCTACCACGGGTATCGAAATCCGGATTTTAGCGTGTAAGTCCGCAGACATACCGCTGAGCCACTGGGGGGCTTTCAAAGAGGAAAATGAATTGTGAATATTAGGTTAATAAAATGAGACATATATTATCCTAGTTCCAAGTTTAATTTTTTCTAAAAGAAATTATATATTTGTTTTGTTTTGTCTTTAGTTTTGCGCAACGGATATCTAAGAGATCCGTCTCTAATTCAGCAGTGTAAAACTACTCATCACTACCCACCGCCAACTTTTGGGCTACTCTTTTACGGACTAAAAGTGAGATCGACCGTTAAATATAATGCCTCCACGGTTGTAAGGGCGAGCATATTTTAGATGATGGAGATTTGGACCCACGAAACTTGGATCACGAGTCGAGCGCATTAAACACCTGGCTATATGGGGCGTGGTTTTATGTTATTGTTAGAGAGAATTATACCTAAGTCCAATATAATATTTTCATAGTTTTTCTTTTAGTAAGAGAAATGTTCATCAAAAATTTGTTTAAGAAATAAAACGAAAAAATGTATTGTGGTAAGCGGTTAAACGAATGTTTATTTTTGTTTTCTCTAATCATTGGCAACCAAGATATTTGTTTGTTTGTCTTGGAATTTTGCACAAAGCTACTCGAGAGCTATCTGTGCTAGCCGTCCGTAATTTAGCAGTGTAAGACTAAAAGGAAAGGAGCTAGTCTTCACCACCCACCGCCAACTCTTGGGCTACTCTTTTACGAATGAATAGTGGGATTAACCGTCACATTATAACGCCTTCACGACTGGGAGGCGAGCATGTTTGGCGCGACGCGAATACGAATCCGTGACCCTGAGATTACGACTCGCACGCCTTAACGCGCTTGGCCATGTCGGGCTAACAAAGGAGGAAATTACTATTAGCGAAAAGTGTTTCATGTATTTTTATTAAACAAATATTATTATATTATATATTATTTCTCATATTACACTGATTTTCTATATTTTGTACGAATACAAGCTATTAAAAGTAATGCTACTGGCCGCTGTTTTTAAAGTCCCCAGTAGCTCAGTGGATATACAATGATCACTCTAAGAAATAGGCTAACCAACCAACTTCTCAAAAAATATAACAGCTGTTTACATCTGAACCAGTAATTTAGGGAGATTTTTAACGAGTTTTTGTTATTAAAAAACAATTTCCCTCTATCTTATCTGGTACACCTCAGATCTGATTCACTATTTCCCACAATAGAACAGCGGTAAGTTTGAAAACTTACAACGTTCTGAACCGGGTTTTGATACCAGTTGTGGGTACAACACAACCCATTGTGTAGGTTTGTGCTTACTAAAAACAACAAATAATTTACTGTTTCTCCACACAGATTTATCCACGCTAAATGAATTGAATGTCATTCTTTAAACGTACGCAATCGCAATATTCCAAGCTTGATTTTGAGTATGATAAAAATACTAGTAAAAGCATGTTTCTTTATTTGCAAAAGTTTTGCTTAGAGCCCTAATGCATTCTATGATTCACAGTGTCTTCAGCTGTGGAGTGCAGTTTCGACTTTTCTGGCTCGACTGCATGGCTAGGGTCACGGAAAGTATTTTAAACATACATGTAATCTATTACATAACACACGCGACAACAATGTAAAAGTACTTAGAAAGTAATATAACAAATTACTGGGCTAGCTGTTAATTTTTTAGTCATTTTATATAGAAAGAAATTATTTTGATGGTTTATTTACAGTTTTTTGTTCTTCTTTCTTAGTGTTGTTGCTAACTTGAGTTGAAAAATATCTAATAATGACAAGTTTCATGAACCACGTTAGGGAATCTCTACGTTTGTTTTTTGTCATTTAATATTGTTCCGCCAGCCTGTGGCAAGACTGGCTGTAAGTATTGTAACAAAACCTGGACAGTATTACGAAACGCATCATTACAAATTGCCTAAGGTACTTTTTAACTTTACCTGATTATGTATCAAATTACACCTACATAATAACGGTTGAACACCCAGTCATTTTAATGTGAGCTTGACATTATCATGTATCATGTTAATGTGAGCTTGACATGATCATGTAGTTAGGGCGCTGGACTCTCTATTTGAGGGTCACGGATTCGAATAACCGTTATACTAAACTTGCTCATCCTTTCAGCCCTGGGGGCGTTATATGCGAAGGTCAGTCTCACTATTCGCTGGTGAAAGAGTAGCCCAACAGTTGGCGGTGGGTGACGATGATTAGGTGCATTTTCTCTAATGTTATACTGTTAAATTAGGGACGGCTACCACAGACAGCCCTCGTTTAGCTTTGCCCTAAATTCAAAACAAACATTTTTTATGTAGTCTGTACTTTATGTGGAGCCTTGTAATTTATTACATGTATATTGCTGTTTTCAAGCCGTGGATGTAATTTAATGTTTATATGTCAGCACTGACATATGTAGCATAGTTATTATTAACTTACTGTTACAACTGTACTGATGTCGTGTATCATTTGTCTCTGTGTTGTTCCTCCTATTTCTTACTTACTGTTACAACTGTACTGATGTCGTGTATCATTTGTCTGTGTATTGTTCCTCCTTTTTCTTACTGTTAGAACTGTACTGATGTCGTGTATCATTTGTCTGTGTATTGTTCCTCCTTTTTCTTACTGTTAGAACTGTACTGATGTCGTGTATCATTTGTCTGTGTATTGTTCCTCCTTTTTCTTACTGTTAGAACTGTACTGATGTCGTGTATCATTTGTCTGTGTATTGTTCCTCCTATTTCTTACTGTTAGAACTGTACTGATGTCGTGTATCATTTGTCTGTGTATTGTTCCTCCTATTTCTTACTTACTGTTACAACTGTACTGATGTCGTGTATCATTTGTCTGTGTATTGTTCCTCCTATTTCTTACTTACTGTTACAACTGTACTGATGTCGTGTATCATTTGTCTGTGTATTGTTCTTCCTATTTCTTACTTACTGTTAGAACTGTACTGATGTCGTGTATCATTTGTCTGTGTATTGTTCCTCCGATTTCGAATACGACACTGAAGATCACAGGTATTTTTTACCAATGCACGATTGATTTCGGCTATATTATAAAAACGTCTAAGTTGTCTCCTACGACAGAATTGCTAAACCGTACATAACACTAAGTTCGGTTTCGAACATCGGATCGGCATTCAAGGTGGTGGCTGATGGTAAGTGTCGAATTGTAGCCAACATGACGTGACTGCAGATGGAGTAACCATGCTTGAAGAAGTAACAAGAATCGTGCAGGAATAAAATAACAGCGATTCTAAAGGAAAGTGAGACATACATTTTATATAAGTATATTTTATTTCAAGAATATTTAGTTTCAGATAAAGAGTATAAAGTGACACGACCCAAACAAAGAAGGTAAATATTTATTAATTCAACTCATAAATATTAATTAACACATTTTGAACCTTGTGTCACTTTAAAAGGACGTCTGAACTGTGACTATCGGAGAGTCGGATGAAGAAATATAACATGTGTAAGAAATATGAAAAATATATATCTTATTACAACACATTGTCTTATATTTACATTAAATATATATCTATTGTAGCAATGGATATATAACATTTGGTATGTGTATCAGAATACATCACACTGATGGTGCATGATATATCAATATCATTTATATCCAGTCTCCATAAACCAATCTAAATATACTCTTGTCATTAGACAGGTTTATGTCCATGAGGGACCAATCTAAAAGTACACTTGCCATTAGACAGGTTTATGTCCATGAGGGACCAATCTAAAAGTACACTTGCCATTAGACAGGTTTATGTACATGAGGGACCAATCTAAAAGTACACTTGCCATTAGACAGGTTTATGTCCATGAGGGACCAATCTAAAAGTACACTTGCCATTAGATGGGTTTATGTCCATGAGGGACCAATCTAAAAGTACACTTGCCATTAGACGGGTTTATGTCCATGAGGGACCAATTTAAAAGTACACTTGCCATTAGACGGGTTTATGTCCATGAGGGACCAATCTAAAAGTACACTTGCCATTAGACAGGTTTATGTCCATGAGGGACCAATCTAAAAGTATACTTGCCATTAGACAGGTTTTTGTCCATCATGGATATATGTGTATATAAAACGATTATCAAAATAATTAATTTAAGAACTGGAATAGAGATTTTCATCAAATTACAGAAAGAAGTTGAACAGCTTAAAATGAAAAAAACGTGACAAAAATAAACAAATTAAAGGTTTTAATGAAAATAGGTATTTGTAGCTGAAATTAAACACTTTTAAACATTCCCTCTAGTTTCTGTACTTTCATTAAAATAACTCTTCGGGTTTTTTAATTAAACAGTTTTTAATGTGTATAATGACATACAACTATCTTGTAAGATAATGTTGCATTATTAAAAATATGGACGACTTACTTTTAGAATAAACTTAGTAAAACGAAAGAGTAATTTTAGTAAACCATCAGCAAAAAAAAAAACACCTTTTGTTGTGATTTTTGAATGTGAATAAATCGAAAAAAATCTAAATAAATTGTATTTAAAACAAGTTGATTGTATATACATTGAGGAATAAAGTGCTTTCTGTCCTCTAACTTCAGTCAGTAGGTTAGTATAAAGTTATGAGTAGAGGACAAGTAGACGTTACAATTGACACGTTGTACAACCTAAAACGTGGCACGTGATGACAATACTTTTGTTAACAGGAACACTAACGTAAACGAGAATTGACGGATGTTCAGAATCGATGCGACAAGCAACGAGCTTCTACTGCAGCAAAACCCACGAGTCCTTATCAGTGGCGACAGTTTTTCTTTTCTGGATTGTTTGACCTTACAAGTACTTTAAACAGTAATGTTAATTAGGAAAACAAATGTCCATTACTGTACATTAGAGAGTTGTTCCGTTCTTACTCATCTATTAAAACACACTCGAAGAACTTTAATTACGTCATTTCTTTTCCATGTGTATAAAACATTGTAAAAATGTGCTGTCTGATACCGTAATGTTTAAATAATACGATTGAAAATTTACTGAGGCGCATAAGAAGTAAACCTGTGTAAATGATTCTGTGTAAAAATAATACTCCGAATCACTCCAGCACTATCTATTCTGGCCGTCCTTAACACAGAGACAGATTTCAGGGAAGGTAGTCAGTATCACATACCGCCCACCTGTGAGCTACTCTAATCGATTATTGTGATTTGAATATCATTCTTATAACGAATCCACGGGCCCAAAGGTCAGAGCACAATTTTCTTTTGCGGTAACGGAACTCGAACCAAGGAACCTCGGATCTATAGTCCGGCATAACAAACTATGCCTAATAACGTATTTTACACCTGCTAAAAGATAATAAGGTGTCCTCGTTACATTCATACACGTTCTAATTATAAAACATTCAATTAGGTTTAACCGTCTAATTATATTCTTATATGATTGTAAATCAGCGCCTTCTCATTGTGTTTTATAAAACCTGGGTAGGAAAGAGCAACTTGAATTATTGGTGTCTTGAACAGTCGTACAAACCTGAACACTGTTTCTAAAATATGGCTGAAAGAAGGCGGCAGCTAGAGAACATCGCCCATCAAGTTCAAATAAGATATTGTGATTTAACCGCCCCTCCCACCCCGGTAGTGATCCCAAAATCTTATAACTCAAAAATGTAGTTTCGATACACATAGTTGTCGTAACACAGATAGCATATTATTTAGCTGCTTTGCTTAACAACAACCATACAAACAAAACTGTCGCTTTTAAAAATCATTCACGTCTCCAAAGTACGAAGCCCGATCTTGCGCAACGGGACAGAAACATTGGATCCTTCAATTTAAATTCCGATACTCACACCACTCAGTCACTCACAGTCAGCAAAAGGAAAACGTCACCTCGAGAATGAATTGAAATTTTATCGAAGTTAAGGCACTCGACTCGTAATCCGAGGGTCACGAGTTCGAATCCGCGTCACACCAAACATGGTCGCTCTTTCAGTCGTGAGAACGTTATAATGTGACGGTTAATCCCATTATTCGATGGTAAAAAAGTAGCCCAAGAGTTGGCGGTGGGTGTTAATGACTAACTGCCTTCCCTCTGGTCTTACACTGCTAAATTAGGGATGGCTAGCGCCCTCCTGTAGCTTTGCGCGAAATTCAAAACCAACCAGTCGTAGTTAGTATACTTAATATTGAATAATTAAATAAAATCTAAGTATCAAACTTTGAATACTGAAGTAGATTATCCGAAGTTTATTAACTTTCCTTAATGTATTTGAGGTTCATTTTTATTCTGTATGTAAAGCTGTTAACCTTGGACTCAACAAACCGGTTTTTCTTCCGGTTGTTTATAATTCATCACTTCTGACTCACGTTTATTGTAAAGGACTTGAGTATTCTGAAGTCAAAGGGTTTTAGGTTGTTGTCCTTCCACTGTTTAGATCAAAACATTTTTCTTCACGCTGCCATAACAAAAGCTAAGCCTATTTTTGGTTTCTCCGTTTACTGATTTAACACATCCACATTTTCTGCAAAGTGCTTTCTTTATCTGTTGTTCACGTTAAGCAGAGAAAACATTCTTAGTTGTAAATCTAGAAGCCGTATCCATGTTTTTCTTTTAATCAAAATTAGATTTCATTTTGATATGTGTGTACGAAGGATAGGAATAAGGCTTAGTGTGACTCCGGATCTGAACCTATGTGGCTTATACATCAATCCGGTACTGTGTGTGTGACTGTTTATTTAATAACATGTCAGTTTTGTTTCCATTCTTTTAAACGTTTGTTCTTACAGCATTTTTTCGTAATGAGCTGTCCATACTTTGTTTTAAAGAGCACGTTGTATTTTTTAATATTATATTTCGTCATATCTTAATTAACGGGTAAACTAACTTTGAAACACCTCAAGAAGCTATCACAGTTAAGTTCTAAAAAAAACAAACTTACACAGTCACTTCACTGGTCAGTGTATAAGCAATGTATCACGTAGTTACCAAATGAATTGCACGAGGAAGAAAACTCACACAAAAAGACAATAGAATTTCCTCCTAATACACATGAGAATCGCAAACCGTCAAAATGTATTCAATTAGTCCACATATACTAATGATAAAGTAAGACTGGTAGCTTTGGTTAACAGAAAACTGCAGCCAACTTGTTATTGAATGACAAAGGAGGTGGCCATTCTCAAAATATCGTAAAATCATGTATTTTACAAGAAACCTGAGACTCCGACATTTTTATACATTTGTATTTTTTATTTTGAAACTGTTGTTATGTATAACTGGACTACTATGTAATTGGATCAAAACAACGTGAATAACTGTGAGAGTCTGTCACACTGTTATAATTGGTTCTTTGTGCTGTTCACCTAGAAAATTAACAATTCCTTTTACGTAATATCTGTATATTAAAACGATTCATCAAAAAACGTTAACCCGTGTCACATACAGCTTGGTGAAGTAAAGCTGTTATTTTAGTGTTAAGTACTACTTCATAAGGTCATGCGTTATATTTAACACCACCAAAGTAATAGAGCTGTAAGGTGGTCAGCCAAACTGTTATTTTAGTGTTAAGTACTCCTTCATAAGGTCATGCGTTATATTTAACACCACCAAAGTAATACAGCTGTAAGGTGGTCAGCCAAACTGTTATTTTAGTGTTAAGTACTACTTCATAAGGTTATGTGTTACATTAAACACCACTAAAGTAATACAGCTGTTTTAACAGGTTTTCTTTTATTTTTACATTCCAATTACGATTTTCCTTGTTTTATAAATTCGCGCTTTTACGTGAATAACAGAAGCGTAATGCTTCATTTTTTTGTAAAATTATAACGATAAGAGTGTAAGCACCAACATTTTGTTTGTTAGAACTACAGTTTCGTTCCCTAAGAGCTAATGGACAGAAAAGACCCATTAGGTTAGAAACGTGGAAGTTCGATCACATTTGGAAGAAGCCATCAGTGGCAAATGGTGTTGGCTTGAGAGAAGTGATACATGGTCAGTCGAAGTATTAAGTAATGTGGAACAAAGGATTGTGCATTTCATACTATAATGAAGTCTGTTCTGTATAACTGAAGAACAAAGTTGCTTTATGAAACTTCATATTATGTAAAACTAGAATTCAGTAAGTTTTTATTGTTAATACTACTTGGCTTGTATAAGTTTTATAGTTGAAATAAATACTAGAACGAATATATTTTGGGGGTTATCAAATTACAGTTTTGCCATTAAAATAGTTTTAGCTTTGAGAAACACTGTAGACCAGTGGCTCTTCAGATGTAAGACAGGCTGTTTCTTGATGAATACATTATTCCTTAAATAGAGTTTTGTTCAGTATGCAATGTTCAATAATACAGTTCACGAATCGAGTTTTAGATGACCCACGCGGTTCCAGTATTGTGGGTCATTGTGGTGCCTGAAGAACATTTTGAGATAAATATTTATTCCTTACAAAGTAATGAATAAACGGTAACTATTTTAAAGAAAGTTTTAAGGCTTTGGTAACAGTCATTAAAGTGTGTCACTTACAAATAGCAATAATAACCAGAAACCTTAACTATAGTTATGAAAGTAACCTTGCATCATAAATGGTGAGGGTACTTAGTATATTTGAGATAGTTTCAAGTGTTTTCGTACTTTGTCACATGTTTAGTCTAATTCAAAATATTTTAAAAGTTCTGATCAACACCACATATATGGGGATAAATAAAACCTCAAGGTAATCTCACATAAAAGTATTAAATATCCTGTTATTTAAAAACGTCCATGTTTATTACAAAAATAGGAAATTAAATCTCTGTATGCACTTCACGTTTGGAACTCTAGATAATTTACAATTTGTATGTACTTCACGTTTCGAACTCTGGATAATTTACAGTTTGTATGCACTTCACGTTTGGAACTCTGGATAATTTACAGTTTGTATGTACTTCACTGTTTCGAACTCTGGATAATTTACAGTTTGTATGTACTTCACTGTTTCGAACTCTGGATAATTTACAGTTTGTATATACTTCACGTTTCGAACTCTAGATAATTTACAGTTTGTATGTACTTCACGTTTCGAACTCTAGACAATTTACAGTTTGTATGTACTTCACTGTTTCGAACTCTGGATAATTTACAGTTTGTATGCACTTCACGTTTCGAACTCTAGATAATTTACAGTTTGTATGTACTTCACATTTCAAACTCTAGATAATTTACAGTTTGTATGCACTTTACGTTTGGAACTCCAGATAATTTACAGTTTGTATGCACTTCACGTTTCGAACTCTGGATAATTTACAGTTTGTATGCACTTCACGTTTGGAACTCTAGATAATTTACAGTTTGTATGTACTTCACATTTCAAACTCTGGATAATTTACAGTTTGTATGTACTTCACGTTTCGAACTCTGGATAATTTACAGTTTGTATGTACTTCACGTTTCGAACTCTGGATAATTTACAGTTTGTATGCACTTCACGTTTGGAACTCTAGATAATTTACAGTTTGTATGTACTTCACTGTTTCGAACTCTGGATAATTTACAGTTTGTATGCACTTCACGTTTGGAACTCTAGATAATTTACAGTTTGTATGTACTTCACGTTTCGAACTCTGGATAATTTACAGTTTGTATGTACTTCACGTTTCGAACTCTAGATAATTTGCAGTTATTCATAGTTAAATTTGTTGCAGTTTTGTTTCAGTTTTAGTTTTATGAAACTCTATAATTATTTTTTTTCCATTTTTCCATGAACAATAATAACATTTGTATTTTTTTCTCAACTTCAAGCTGTCACCACTATTGAGGATTTTGTAGACACAACTATTGTCCTCAAGAAAGACAACAATGAACTGGGGATTAGTGTCACCGGGGGAAATGACACCTATTTGGTAAGATATTAAAAACTGATGACCAATTCTTATGTCGGGTTAAGTTTGTAAGTCTACTGTAAGTGACGTCACCAAATGTCTACAATAACGAGACATTTATAACTGTTGTTGTCTGCTTCAGAAGAACAATTTATAAAATAACATTGTTTACTTACTTTAAGCCTAGAGGTTCACAATGGTCTATCCTCATTGTATTTCAACAGGAGTGAACTCTGAAATTTAGCATTCTTAAGCCCTTATATTTACTGTTCGGCTGTCGGGAGTATTATATTTATTAACGAAATATAAATTAGTCTGAAATTACTCCTGGAAACCTCATTCTTAACTCTTTAAGAAAATCACACTGAGGGGATTGAAACTTAATAAATTTGAACCAAATTAGGGTAATTCTTTAGATATCAGTAACAATACTTGTCACTTCTGTATATTTAAGAGTAAAATGTTTCGCTTGTAATTTTATGAAACACAGTTTGCGAACTACATTTTGTCTCGTATTTTCATGCAAGGTTACAAAAAGGTTTACCTACGTACAGCACTCTTTAATTTTTGACCTGACAGACAGGAGAGAAAGGAGCCACCAACTCCTAGGCTACTGTAATTTTGTTTGACAAAATACTTGGATTGGATTGTATAGAGTGAACATGATTTAATGAAATATCTGTATACCAGTGTAGAACTCCACCAAACTAGTACTATGCTTTAGAGATTTAATGAAATATCTGTATACCAGTGTAGAACTCCACCAAACTAGTACTATGCTTTAGAGATTTAATGAAATATCTGTATACCAGTGTAGAACTCCACGAAACTAGTACTATCCTGTAGAGATATAATGAAATATCTGTATACCAGTAAAGAACTCCACTAAACCAGCACTATCCTGTAGAGATTTAATGAAATATCTGTATACCAGTAAAGAACTCCACTAAACTAGCACTATCCTGTAGAGATTTAATGAAATATCTGTATACCAGTAAAGAACTCCACTAAACTAGCACTATCCTGTAGAGATTTAATGAAATATCTGTATACCAGTAAAGAACTCCACTAAACTAGTACTATCCTTTAGAGGTTTAATGAAATATCTGTATACCAGTAAAGAACTCCACTAAACTAGCACTATCCTGTAGAGATATAATGAAATATCTGTATACCAGTAAAGAACTCCACGAAACTAGCACTATCCTGTAGAGATATAATGAAATATCTGTATACCAGTGTAGAGCTCCACGAAACTATTACTATCCTGTAGAGATATAATGAAATATCTGTATACCAGTAAAGAACTCCACTAAACTAGCACTATCCTGTAGAGATTTAATGAAATATCTGTATACCAGTAAAGAACTCCACTAAACTAGCACTATCCTGTAGAGATATAATGAAATATCTGTATACCAGTAAAGAACTCCACGAAACTAGTACTATCCTTTAGAGATTTAATGAAATATCTGTATACCAGTAAAGAACTCCACTAAACTAGTACTATCCTTTAGAGGTTTAATGAAATATCTGTATACCAGTAAAGAACTCCACTAAACTAGCACTATCCTGTAGAGATATAATGAAATATCTGTATACCAGTAAAGAACTCCACGAAACTAGCACTATCCTGTAGAGATATAATGAAATATCTGTATACCAGTAAAGAACTCCACGAAACTAGTACTATCCTTTAGAGATTTAATGAAATATCTGTATACCAGTAAAGAACTCCACGAAACTAGTACTATCCTTTAGAGATTTAATGAAATATCTATATACCAGTAAAGAACTCCACGAAACTAGCACTATCCTGTAGAGATATAATGAAATATCTGTATACCAGTAAAGAACTCCACTAAACTAGCACTATACTGTAGAGATATAATGAAATATCTGTATACCAGTAAAGAACTCCACTAAACTAGCACTATCCTGTAGGGATATAATGAAATATCTGTATACCAGTAAAGAACTCCACGAAACTAGCACTATCCTGTAGAGATATAATGAAATATCTGTATACCAGTAAAGAACTCCACTAAACTAGTACTATCCTTTAGAGATTTAATGAAATATCTGTATACCAGTAAAGAACTCCACTAAACCAGCACTATCCTGTAGAGATTTAATGAAATATCTGTATACCAGTAAAGAACTCCACTAAACTAGCACTATCCTGTAGAGATTTAATGAAATATCTGTATACCAGTAAAGAACTCCACTAAACTAGCACTATCCTGTAGAGATTTAATGAAATATCTGTATACCTGTAAAGAACTCCACTAAACTAGTACTATCCTTTAGAGGTTTAATGAAATATCTGAATACCAGTAAAGAACTCCACTAAACTAGCACTATCCTGTAGAGATATAATGAAATATCTGTATACCAGTGTAGAGCTCCACGAAACTATTACTATCCTGTAGAGATATAATGAAATATCTGTATACCAGTAAAGAACTCCACTAAACTAGTACTATCCTTTAGAGATTTAATGAAATATCTATATACCAGTAAAGAACTCCACGAAACTAGCACTATCCTGTAGAGATATAATGAAATATCTGTATACCAGTAAAGAACTCCACTAAACTAGCACTATACTGTAGAGATATAATGAAATATCTGTATACCAGTAAAGAACTCCACTAAACTAGCACTATCCTGTAGAGATATAATGAAATATCTGTATACCAGTAAAGAACTCCACGAAACTAGCACTATCCTGTAGAGATATAATGAAATATCTGTATACCAGTAAAGAACTCCACTAAACTAGTACTATCCTTTAGAGATTTAATGAAATATCTGTATACCAGTAAAGAACTCCACTAAACCAGCACTATCCTGTAGAGATTTAATGAAATATCTGTATACCAGTAAAGAACTCCACTAAACTAGCACTATCCTGTAGAGATTTAATGAAATATCTGTATACCAGTAAAGAACTCCACTAAACTAGCACTATCCTGTAGAGATTTAATGAAATATCTGTATACCAGTAAAGAACTCCACTAAACTAGTACTATCCTTTAGAGGTTTAATGAAATATCTGAATACCAGTAAAGAACTCCACTAAACTAGCACTATCCTGTAGAGATTTAATGAAATATCTGTATACCAGTAAAGAACTCCACTAAACTAGCACTATCCTGTAGAGATATAATGAAATATCTGTATACCAGTAAAGAACTCCACGAAACTAGTACTATCCTTTAGAGATTTAATGAAATATCTGTATACCAGTAAAGAACTCCACTAAACTAGTACTATCCTTTAGAGGTTTAATGAAATATCTGTATACCAGTAAAGAACTCCACTAAACTAGCACTATCCTGTAGAGATATAATGAAATATCTGTATACCAGTAAAGAACTCCACGAAACTAGCACTATCCTGTAGAGATATAATGAAATATCTGTATACCAGTAAAGAACTCCACTAAACTAGCACTATACTGTAGAGATATAATGAAATATCTGTATACCAGTAAAGAACTCCACTAAACTAGTACTATCCTTTAGAGGTTTAATGAAATATCTGTATACCAGTAAAGAACTCCACTAAACTAGCACTATCCTGTAGAGATATAATGAAATATCTGTATACCAGTAAAGAACTCCACGAAACTAGCACTATCCTGTAGAGATATAATGAAATATCTGTATACCAGTAAAGAACTCCACTAAACTAGTACTATCCTTTAGAGATTTAATGAAATATCTGTATACCAGTAAAGAACTCCACTAAACTAGCACTATCCTGTAGAGATTTAATGAAATATCTGTATACCAGTAAAGAACTCCACTAAACTAGCACTATCCTGTAGAGATTTAATGAAATATCTGTATACCAGTAAAGAACTCCACTAAACTAGTACTATCCTTTAGAGGTTTAATGAAATATCTGAATACCAGTAAAGAACTCCACTAAACTAGCACTATCCTGTAGAGATATAATGAAATATCTGTATACCAGTAAAGAACTCCACGAAACTAGCACTATCCTGTAGAGATATAATGAAATATCTGTATACCAGTGTAGAGATCCACGAAACTATTACTATCCTGTAGAGATATAATGAAATATCTGTATACCAGTAAAGAACTCCACTAAACTAGCACTATCCTGTAGAGATTTAATGAAATATCTGTATACCAGTAAAGAACTCCACTAAACTAGCACTATCCTGTAGAGATATAATGAAATATCTGTATACCAGTAAAGAACTCCACGAAACTAGTACTATCCTTTAGAGATTTAATGAAATATCTGTATACCAGTAAAGAACTCCACTAAACTAGTACTATCCTTCAGAGGTTTAATGAAATATCTGTATACCAGTAAAGAACTCCACTAAACTAGTACTATCCTGTAGAGATATAATGAAATATCTGTATACCAGTAAAGAACTCCACGAAACTAGCACTATCCTGTAGAGATATAATGAAATATCTGTATACCAGTAAAGAACTCCACTAAACTAGCACTATCCTGTAGAGATATAATGAAATATCTGTATACCAGTAAAGAACTCCACGAAACTAGTACTATCCTTTAGAGATTTAACGAAATATCTGTATACCAGTAAAGAACTCCACTAAACTAGCACTATCCTGTAGAGATATAATGAAATATCTGTATACCAGTAAAGAACTCCACTAAACTAGCACTATCCTGTAGAGATATAATGAAATATCTGTATACCAGTAAAGAACTCCACTAAACTAGCACTATCCTGTAGAGATTTAATGAAATATCTATATACCAGTAAAGAACTCTACTAAACTAGTACTATCCTTTAGAGATTTAATGAAATATCTGTATACCAGTAAAGAACACCACTAAAGTAGTACTATCCTTTAGAGATTTAAGAAAATATCTGTATACCAGTAAAGAACTCCACTAAACTAGTACTATCCTGTAGAGATTTAATGAAATATCTGTATACTAGTAAAGAACTCTACTAAACTAGTACTATCCTGTAGAGATTTAATGAAATATCTGTATACCAGTAAAGAACTCCACTAAACTAGTACTATCCTTTAGAGATTTAATGAAATATCTGTATACCAGTAAAGAACTCCACTAAACTAGTACTATCCTTTAGAGATTCTAGTACTATCCTGTATTGATTTAATACTGACTTATTTGAATTAAAACAGAACCATTCTACTGGAAGAGGGTCTAACATTTCAAATGTAATCAACCCTCGTGCTAGTGAGACAATTAAAAGTAATACTTTCTACTCAGACATTGAAAAGTCGTCAATATGAAACCTTACGATGTTAGCGCCAGGAAGCGCGTGACGTTAGTAGGAGTTTGTTGATAAAAACTGTTTGTGTTCGTTAATTCCCACATCAAAAGTTTGTTGATAAAAAGTGTTTGTGTTCATTAATTACCACATCAAAAGTTTGTTGATAAAAACTGCTTGTGTTCATTAATTACCACATCAAAAGTTTGTTGATAAAAACTGCTTGTGTTCATTAATTACCACATCAAAAGTTTGTTGATAAAAACTGTTTGTGTTCATTAATTACCACATCAAAAGTTTGTTGATAAAAACTGTTTGTGTTCATTAATTACCACATCAAAAGTTTGTTGATAAAAACTGCTTGTGTTCATTAATTACCACATCAAAAGTTTGTTGATAAAAACTGCTTGTGTTCATTAATTACCACATCAAAAGCTGTTGCGAAACAGCATCAAGACGCTGCTAAAAGTGATTTTATTGGCTGTACCTCATATTGAAAGTCAGAATACCCCATTTGACAATACGACTAAATATAACTTCTCAACACAACTTCTTGTCGTGTCTACACTTATGAGATGGTTAAAGATTTTTGTACTCTCACTTGAGAACTCCATTGATGCAGAAATCCTATAGAAAAACCTACGTTTTGTGGGTTAGTAAAGGTCGCCACGTGACCTAAAGTTAAGGAATGGTTGCAGATAAAAACTCCTTTATCATTAAATATCACACAGTATTCATTATATTAACATCCATTTTATTTGACTATTTCAATTGTGCTTCATTTTCGTTTCCTCTACTAATAATTATATGTTCAAATTGTTCATTCTTATGTACATACTTCTGTTCTAATTACAAATATTGTTTGTTTGTTTTCTATCGCAGGTTACTAATGATGAAATTGTTAGAATTCCCAAACATTTAATAAATGTTTCTTGTTATCACTTTGGTGCTTTGTTTTATCATTAAGTTATGTTTTATTGTGAGGATTTCCAAACATTTAATAAATGTTTCCTGTTTTCACACTTGTTCTTTGTTTTATCATTAAGTTATGTTTTATTGTGAGGATTTCCAAACATTTAATAAATGTTTCCTGTTTTCACACTTGTGCTTTGTCTTATCATACTGTTTTATTGTGAGGATTCCCAAACATTTAATAAATGTTTTGTGTTATCACGTTTGTATTTTGTTTTATCATGAACAGTGAAGGTTTATAAATATCAAATCGGAGACTGATGGACACACCACAGTTTGTCGATAGAGTAATCAACAAGAGATAAACAAAGGGACCACTTTTATTTTTCTAAAATTTTCATTCAATTATTAATACACTCGTAGTGAAGCACGGTTTACATAAAACTTCTTTGTTTGAAAACAATGAACAGTGAAGGATAGAAATCGTATGAATTAAAGACACTTCTAATTTTAATCCTAGCATTAATATATCAAAGGAAAATGAATTTTGTTCTTCAAAAGAATCAAGTGAATTTTTGTTTACGTTTGGAGTTCTATTTTAGGTGGTCATTTTCCAAATGCCAGTAACGTGCAGTAAAGTGCAACACTGTGCGGGCGATCACTTTCACTGTATCGATGGCACGAGCGAGACAACATGAATAAAAGGACCAACGGGGAACTGAAACTAAAATAGATTTACACTAATTATACGATTGTCTCTCAGTTTAAAACTTCGCAAAACATAAAGTTACAAGAACTTTGTGAAACATTTCATTAAGGAAACAGGTGAACGGTGATTAGTCAGAATTAAAAGTAAAATGTAAGAGTTTCAAGACGCTTACCTTTGTTGGTGATTAGAGTTTCAAGACGCTGACCTTTGTTAGTGATTAGAGTTTCAAGACGCTGACCTTTGTTGGTGATTAGAGTTTCAAGACGCTGACCTTTGTTAGTGATTAGAGTTTCAAGACGCTGACCTTTATTGGTGATTAGAGTTTCACGACGCTCACCTTTGTTGGTGATTAGAGTTTCAAGACGCTCACCTTTGTTGGTGATGAGAGTTTCAAGACGCTCACCTTTGTTGGTGATTAGAGTTTCAAGACGCTGACTTTTGTTAGTGATTAGAGTTTCAAGACGTTGACCTTTGTTGGTGATTAGAATTTCAAGACGCTGACCTTTGTTGGTGATTAGAGTTTCAAGACGCTCACCTTTGTTGGTGATTAGAGTTTCAAGACGCTGACCTTTGTTGGTGATTAGAGTTTCAAGACGCTCACCTTTATTGGTGATAAGAGTTTCAAGACGCTGACCTTTGTTGGTGATCAGAATTTTAAGACGTTGACATTTGTTGTTGATTAGAGTTTCAAGACGCTGACCTTTGTTGGTGATTAGAGTTTCAAGACGCTCACCTTTATTGGTGATAAGAGTTTCAAGACGCTGACCTTTGTTGGTGATCAGAATTTTAAGACGCTGACCTTTGTTGTTGATTAGAGTTTCAAGACGCTGACCTTTGTTAGTGATTAGAGTTTCAAGACGCTGACCTTTGTTAGTGATTAGAGTTTCAAGACGCGGACCTTTGTTGGTGATTAGAGTTTCAAGACGCTGACTTTTGTTGATGCTTAGAGTTTCAAGACGCTGACCTTTGTTGATGCTTAGAGTTTCAAGACGCTGACCTTTGTTGATGCTTAGAGTTTCAAGACGCTGACCTTTGTTGGTGATTAGAGTTTCAAGACGCTGACTTTTGTTAATGCTTAGAGTTTCAAGACGATGTCTTTTGTCGGTGATTAGAGTTTCAAGACGCTGACCTTTGTTGATGCTTAGAGTTTCAAGACGCATACCTTTGTTAGTCATTAGAGTTTCAAGATGCTGACCTTTGTTGGTGATTAGAGTTTCAAGACGCTGACCTTTGTCGGTGATTAGAGTTTCAAGACGCTGACCTTTGTTAGTGATTTGATTTTCAAGACGCCTACCCTTGTTGGTTATTAGAGTTTCAAGACGCTGACCTTTGTTGGTGATTAGAATTTCAAGACGCTGACCATTGTTGGTGATTAAAGATTCAAGACGCTGACCTTTGTTGGTGATTATAGTTTCAAGACGCTGACCTTTGTTAGTGATTAGAGTTTCAAGACGCTGACATTTGTTGGTGATTAGAGTTTCAAGACGCTGACCTTTGTTAGTGATTAGAGTTTCAAGACGCTGACCTTTGTTGGTGATTAGAGTTTCAAGACGCTGACCTTTGTTAGTGATTAGAGTTTCAAGACGCTGACCTTTATTGGTGATTAGAGTTTCACGACGCTCACCTTTGTTGGTGATTAGAGTTTCAAGACGCTCACCTTTGTTGGTGATGAGAGTTTCAAGACGCTCACCTTTGTTGGTGATTAGAGTTTCAAGACGCTGACTTTTGTTAGTGATTAGAGTTTCAAGACGTTGACCTTTGTTGGTGATTAGAATTTCAAGACGCTGACCTTTGTTGGTGATTAGAGTTTCAAGACGCTCACCTTTGTTGGTGATTAGAGTTTCAAGACGCTGACCTTTGTTGGTGATTAGAGTTTCAAGACGCTCACCTTTATTGGTGATTAGAGTTTCAAGACGCTGACCTTTGTTGGTGATCAGAATTTTAAGACGTTGACATTTGTTGTTGATTAGAGTTTCAAGACGCTGACCTTTGTTGGTGATTAGAGTTTCAAGACGCTCACCTTTATTGGTGATAAGAGTTTCAAGACGCTGACCTTTGTTGGTGATCAGAATTTTAAGACGCTGACCTTTGTTGTTGATTAGAGTTTCAAGACGCTGACCTTTGTTAGTGATTAGAGTTTCAAGACGCTGACCTTTGTTAGTGATTAGAGTTTCTAGACGCGGACCTTTGTTTGTGATTAGAGTTTCAAGACGCTGACTTTTGTTGATGCTTAGAGTTTCAAGAAGCTGACCTTTGTTTGTGATTAGAGTTTCAAGACGCTGACCTTTGTTGATGCTTAGAGTTTCAAGACGCTGACCTTTGTTGGTGATTATAGTTTCAAGACGCTGACTTTTGTTAATGCTTAGAGTTTCAAGACGATGTTTTTGTTTGTGATTAGAGTTTCAAGACGCTGACCTTTGTTGATGCTTAGAGTTTCAAGACGCATACCTTTGTTAGTCATTAGAGTTTCAAGATGCTGACCTTTGTTGGTGATTAGAGTTTCAAGACGCTGACCTTTGTCGGTGATTAGAGTTTCAAGACGCTGACCTTTGTTAGTGATTTGATTTTCAAGACGCCTACCCTTGTTGGTTATTAGAGTTTCAAGACGCTGACCTTTGTTGGTGATTAGAATTTCAAGACGCTGACCATTGTTGGTGATTAAAGATTCAAGACGCTGACCTTTGTTGGTGATTATAGTTTCAAGACGCTGACCTATGTTGGTGATTATAGTTTCAAGACGCTGACCTTTGTTGGTGATTAGAGTTTCAAGACGCTGACTTTTGTTAATGCTTAGAGTTTCAAGACGATGTTTTTGTTTGTGATTAGAGTTTCAAGACGCTGACCTTTGTTGATGCTTAGAGTTTCAAGACGCATACCTTTGTTAGTCATTAGAGTTTCAAGATGCTGACCTTTGTTGGTGATTAGAGTTTCAAGACGCTGACCTTTGTCGGTGATTAGAGTTTCAAGACGCTGACCTTTGTTAGTGATTTGATTTTCAAGACGCCTACCCTTGTTGGTTATTAGAGTTTCAAGACGCTGACCTTTGTTGATGCTTAGAGTTTCAAGACGCTCACCTTTGTTGGTGATTAGAGTTTCAGGACGCTCACCTTTGTTGGTGATTAGAGTTTCAGGACGCTCACCTTTGTTGATACTTAGAGTTTCAAGACGCTGTCTTTTGTTGATGCTTAGAGTTTCAAGACGCTGACATTTGTTGGTGATTAGAGTTTCAAGTCGCTCACCTTTGTTGATGATTAGAGTTTCAAAACGCTGACCTTTGTTAGTGATTAAAGTTTCAAGACGCTGACCTTTGTTGGTGATTAGAGTTTCAAGACGCAGACCTTTGTTGGTGATTAGAGTTTCAAGACGCTGACCATTGTTGGTGATTAGAGTTTCAACACGTTGACCTTTGTTGGTGCTTAGAGTTTGAAGACGCTCACCTTTATTTGTGATGAGAGTATGAAGACGCTCACCTTTGTTGTTGATTAGAATTTCAAGACGCTGACCTTTGTTGGTGATTAGAGTTTCAAGACGCTCACCTTTGTTGGTGATTAGAGTTTCAAGACGCTCACCTTTGTTGGTGATTAGAGTTTCAGGACGCTCACCTTTGTTGATACTTAGAGTTTCAAGACGCTGTCTTTTGTTTATGCTTAGAGTTTCAAGACGCTGACATTTGTTGGTGATTAGAGTTTCAAGACGCTGACCTTTGTTAGTGATTAAAGTTTCAAGACGCTGACCTTTATTGGTGATTAGAGTTTCAAGATGCTGATCTTTGTTGGTGATTAGATTTTCAAGACGCAGACCTTTGTTGGTGATTAGAGTTTCAAGACGCTGACCATTGTTGTTGATTAGAGTTTCAACACGTTGACCTTTGTTGATACTTAGAGTTTCAAGACGCTGACTTTTGTTGATACTTAGAGTTTCAAGACGCTGACTTTTGTTGATGCTTAGAGTTTCAAGACGCTGACCTTTGTTGGTGATTAGAGTTTCAAGACGCTCACCTTTGTTGGTGATTAGAGTTTCAAGACGCTGACCTTTGTTGGTGATTAGAGTTTCAGGACGCTCACCTTTGTTGATACTTAGAGTTTCAAGACGCTGTCTTTTGTTTATGCTTAGAGTTTCAAGACGCTGACATTTGTTGGTGATTAGAGTTTCAAGTCGCTCACCTTTGTTGATGATTAGAGTTTCAAGACGCTGACCTTTGTTAGTGATTAAAGTTTCAAGACGCTGACCTTTGTTGGTGATTAGAGTTTTAAGATGCTGATCTTTGTTGGTGATTAGATTTTCAAGACGCAGACCTTTGTTGGTGATTAGAGTTTCAAGACGCTGACCATTGTTGTTGATTAGAGTTTCAACACGTTGACCTTTGTTGATACTTAGAGTTTCAAGACGTTGACTTTTGTTGATACTTAGAGTTTCAAGACGTTGACATTTGTTGGTGCTTAGAGTTTCAAGACGTTGACTTTTGTTCATGCTTAGAGTTTCAAGACGCTGACTTTTGTTCATGCTTAGAGTTTCAAGACGCTCACCTTTGTTGGTGCTTAGAGTTTTAAGACGCTCACCTTTGTTTGTGATTAGAGTTTGAAGACGCTCACCTTTATTTGTGATGAGAGTATGAAGACGCTCACCTTTGTTGTTGATTAGAATTTCAAGACGCTGACCTTTGTTGGTGATTAGAGTTTCAAGACGCTCACCTTTGTTGGTGATTAGAGTTTCAAGACGCGGACCTTTGTTCATGCTTAGAGTTTCAAGACGCTGACTTTTGTTGGTGCTTAGAGTTTCAAGACGCTGACTTTTGTTCATGCTTAGAGTTTCAAGACGCTGACTTTTGTTGATACTTAGAGTTTCAAGACGTTGACTTTTGTTGGTGCTTAGAGTTTCAAGACGCTGACTTTTGTTCATGCTTAGAGTTTCAAGACGCTGACTTTTGTTCATGCTTAAAGTTTCAAGACGCTGACTTTTGTTCATGCTTAGAGTTTCAAGACGCTGACTTTTGTTGATACTTAGAGTTTCAAGACGTTGACTTTTGTTGATACTTAGAGTTTCAAGACGTTGACTTTTGTTGGTGCTTAGAGTTTCAAGACGTTGACTTTTGTTCATGCTTAGAGTTTCAAGACGCTGACTTTTGTTCATGCTTAGAGTTTCAAGACGCTGACTGTTGTTGGTACTTAGAGTTTCAAGACGCTGACTTTTGTTCATGCTTAGAGTTTCAAGACGCTGACTTTTGTTCAAGCTTAGAGTTTCAAGACGCTGACTTTTTTTGGTGATTAGAGTTTCAAGACGCTGACCTTTGTCGGTGATTAGAGTTTTAAGACGCTGACTTTTGTTGTTGCTTAGAGTTTCAAGACGCTAACTTTTGTAGATACTTAACGTTCCTAGCCAATATCAGAAAAATAACATAATTAGAATGCATTAGTTGGAAACCATTGCTGTTAACGACATTTTTGGCCGTTATTCCAATAATATCTATTCGAGCTGGGTGAAACCTAGTGGTTAGCTTACCTGGATTAGAAATGCGACAATTTCTGTTCGAGTTCCATTGCTGAGAAAAACAACAAAAGCCCAGTGTAGAAGGTGGTTAGGGCATTCAATTCGTAATCTCAAGGTCACGGGTTCGAATCCCCATCTTACCAAGCGTGCTCGCCCTTTCATCCGTGGGACGTTGTGATATGATGGTCAATCTCACTCTTAGTTGATAAAAGACGAGCTCAAAAGTTGGTAGTGGGTGATAATGACTAGCTACCTTCCCTTTAGTCTTACACTGCTAGTTTGTTTTTGAATTTCACGCAGAGCTACACGAGGGCTATCTGCGCTAGCTGTCCTTAATTTAGCAGTGTAAGACTAGAGAAAAGGTAGGTAGTCATCACCACTCACCGTTAACGCTAGGGCTACTCTTTTAGTAACGAATAGTGAGATTGACCGTGACATTATAAGGCTTCCACGGTTGAAAAGACGAGCATGTTTGGTCTGGCGGGGATTCAAATCCACGACCCTTGGATTACGAGTCGAGTGTCCTAACCGCCTTGCCATTCCAGGCCAAACAATAATATATCACTATATTCGGACATCTTAAAGAGATATACGTTAGTTCTAAATTCATGTATTAAAACAATGTAGAATATTTTTTTAAATGTACTTTTAAAAATAAGTAAACATTGTAGAAAAACTTAATTAATCCAAATATCTATAAAGAAAAATAGGTTTGGTTCTTATATACAAAACACTAGTACAAAAAAGTGCGTAAATTACTAGCTAAGACTGACGATTTGGCAATTGGTTGTTTTTTAAGCACGTAGTTATGATGACAGAAAAATGTGCGTAGTTTATTAAAAACCAATAACTGTCAAGTGACGAAACATCTTGGAATTTGAAGACGATTTGCTCTGAATGTACATCATCATGATGTACAAGAAGCAGTTTTGGTTCAATTCTTCCTCACGTTTTTGTAATTAGTTCTTGATATTTGGAATTCAAAGTAATTTATAGAAGTTTTAATTATCAGTGATTTCGAGAAACCCACTTGTTGAGAATTTTACATGCAAAAACGGCTCGTTTGGGTTGAGAAAATATTTCAAATAGAAGAGCGAACAACGTTTCGACCTTCTTCGGGTTAATTGTATGGTTTGGATAATGTCTGTAAACTAGTGACGATGACGTGATATTATTTACAACAAAGATCTTTGTATTGCCCACTGTAGCAGCCATCTTATAACTGGTATTTTCTGAAAAACTGGTTTCTCGTCATCGAATTTAAACTAAAGATTTAGTGAAAAACTTCAAACTTATTTAACCGATAGTTGCTTTATTTGTTTTATCACAAAACTATACAATAAGTTATCTGTATTCTGTCCACCATGGGATTCAAACACTATATTTTAGCGTTGAAAGTCCAGAAACGTGCCTCTGAGTACTTCCGTAAAAATGTGAAATATTTGCTAAGGGCAAAATGGGCTGCAATCTATAACAGCAGGGATTGAATCCTGAATTATAGCTTCAAAAGCCCTTACGTTTACCATATTTCCAATGTATTATTTAAAATGTATAAGTATTAGAAACATTCAAAATACGACATTTTAAGAAAACAACATTCCCTCTTGTCCTACGATGATTTATTTGGAATTTGTTAATAAATAATGAATAAAATCTTAATATTTATGTTGTGTAATGTTTAAACTTTATATTGCCAGCATACTGGATTGGGTTTGTCAATTTCATTTGTTATCAACTCATTATCATAACTTCTGTGCTAAAAAAACGAAAAAACTTTAATGGTAAGAAAGTTGGTTTGAAGTTTAATTAAAGTTACTTAAGATAAAGATTGATCGTAAAGGTTTGCTGGCCTGTTTTATTGTTCAGGATAGCATGTTTTATACATTGTATCTCAAATATTTAGTCTGCCAACTCAGTTGTCATTAATCGGTACTGAATCAGATGGTTAATGAATTGGAAACATTTAAGTACCTTCTGCTGCAACCCAAATCGTTCTAGCCTTACGGGATTCAAAATCTTGCGACACATTTCTAGTGATTTTACTGCTTTGTATCAAACATGAATAACCTTTAATAAAAACACTACACAAGAGCTATCAGAGACAGATAACAGCTTATAATTTTTAACTGTCAGATAAGATGGAATGTTGCTCGTCAACAGAACACACCATTAATAAATACATATTTATTATTGTATTATTCAACTTTTAAAGGCGCTATGCAGAATATTAAATTGTTTATATTTAAACATTCTACGTGGTGGATTCGTTATTACAATTCAATGTGAAACTCGTATAAATATAAATTTAAAGTATATTCTTCCTTGGGCAATGAGTGGACTGAGCTTCACGACAGTTGAAGTTAGTTCAAGACATGTTATATCTTGTCAGTGTGCGACACACTTGCAGTGTCGTATTGAGGTAGGAGGTTCAACCTCAGGGCCCATAATTTTACTGTATGTAAATTATTAGCCACTGGGCTCACACGACCTTAAATCCGCCACTGCAAACTTGGCTGTCGTAATCAGCTGACGTGAGTTCAGGACATGTTATACATAACTTGTCTTTTAATACTAGGTTTAATGAAACCTTACTTATATCTTACTATATAACAAGTGAATTAGTGATAATTATGATAAAATGCAAAAATATGCTATGTAAGTTAATATAAAACCAAAAACTAGAGAATAAATGAATTAGTGAAATGTTTAATACATATAATGATGGATGCAGGGTAAATTATAGGTTATAAAGTATGTCTCATTCAGTTATTGGACAAATTAAGATAATACGTGTGGTAAAAACTGATAACAGTGTCACAATAGTTGTCACACTGAAATAATAAAATAAGAGTTTTATTTGTAAATTATAGGACACATAATTAAGTCTAGACTAAATTGTTTAATGTAATCACATCTTAAGACACCCCACGATGTGCCTTTGTCCAATTTAATAATTTACCTAATAATACCTCCTGCCTATGAAAGCACCGTCCACTTTTGTAAGACTAGTGCAGGCAAATATGTAAAAAAACTGTAAACATAAGTTGAGAACAACTGAAATCTATAAGCAGTTCTACGAAAGTAATAACTTCCAACTTGGTAAAAACATCCACTATTAACAATATCTGTTCCTAAGCAGTGCACCCTCTGTTACCAGTTCGACGCCTAGCAACGTGCTCTACGTTGAGTAACACTTAACAATATTGTCACATGACATCTCCTAGCAATGCATTATTTGGTGCCACTTCCTAACATAATCGTATCTGGTTTGTAAGACAATGAAATAGTTACATGTGTCACTCTGGTGGCGGACGGTGAAACACTCGCCCTAATTACAACACTACCTACCGTTAACTCTTTTCGTGAAAGAATAGTGGGATTGACTGTGGCTCTGTAACCCACATAACTGAAAGGGCAAGTACTTTCAGAAACGCGGTTTCGAAGCCGTGCCCTACAGATTGCGAGTAAGGAACGCTAATTACCAAACGATGCAGGGCCTGTTTTAAATAAAAACAAAACTATAGATTTATAATTGAATGGCATAACTAGATTTAATTAAACATTATATGGCTTGTTTCAAATATTAACTCTACGTTATAGATCAGAATTTGTCTTACAAGTAAATTATTCGTTTGGAGAATAAACTGTTTAAGATCTTTAGTAAGAAAGCAGCTTAAGAATAGAACTTTTCGTGAGTCAAATGCAATAATAATTGTTATTTAATAGTTCTTATCTTATAGGAGGCCATAGTTGTTACAGATGTTCTTCGCTATGGTGCAGCTT